>OY740783.1:42715131-42944077 GCA_963514005.1 Raja brachyura | reverse complement strand
ACCCGCCGATACACCGGAGCTCCAGTAGGAGTTGGTGTCCTGTTGTGGCGGGTGTGTATTGTGTTCTCTCCCTACAGGTACGTGGCCGGGAAATAGGCGTGGAAGTCGGGGAGCCCTGTTGTTACAGGGCCCGACCCGCCGCTGTGCAGGAGCTCCAGTGCTGAGTCGAGGAGCAGGAGCTCCAGTGCTGATTCGAGGAGGCAGGAGCTCCAGTGCTGATTCGAGGAGCAGGAGCTCCAGTGCTGATTCAAGGAGCAGGAGCTCCAGTGCTCGAGGAGCAGGTAGACGCTGTTTCCGTATCGGGGTCGCCAACGGGCTCGTTGGGTGACCTGGGCTAGGGCTCGCGTGCTGCTGCACGGCCCTTCTCCCTCAGCCCTCCGAGTAGGGGGAGGGGAGGAGCCCGCAAGCCTAACCCCTTCTGGGGCTAAGGCATTACCTGCCGCCGAGTTGCGGACTGGTTCACAGGCGGGACCCAGGTCCACTGTGAGGCAGTGTCGACCCCCCAACCTCCGACGCCGGGACGGGTCATTTGGGTAGGGTCCCGCCACGGTCGCCGAGTCCCCCATGGATGGGGGGACGAGACCATGCGTCGGCAAGGTCCACGACGTGGGCAGCCGGCAAGCCCGCGCGGGGCGTCGGGTCTCCATGCTACGGCTGGTGCCGACTCCCTGCCGCATTTGCCCTCCATGGCAGCGGCTTCAGCTCCCGCCAAACGTAGGCGGTTGAACACATCTCCCGCGCGGGAATCGCGCGGTTTCGCTTCGGCGGCTGGCAGCGACAACTACCGGCACCGAGATCACCTCGACGAGGTGCGGGCCGATGAGAGGAGCCCCGGCAATATTTCTGAGACGGTCGCCGAGTCCCCCATGGATGGGAGGACGGAGACCATGCGTCGGCAAGGTCCATGATGTGGGCAGCCGGCAAGCCCGCGCGGGCGTCGGGTTTCCATGCTAAGTCAGGTGCCGACTCCCCGCCGCATTTGCCCTCCGGGGCAGCGGGATCAAGCTCCACCGAGGAGGCATTTGAGTGTACCTCCCGCGCGGGAATCGCTCAGCTTCGCTGCAGCGGCTGCCGGCGACAACTTCCGGCACCGGGTTCACCTCGACGAGGTGCGGACCGATGGACGAAGCCCCAGCAGTTCAGCAGAACATGAGGACTCCGTCCGCCCGAGTTCTAAGGCCGAGGGGCGTCTTGGCCAGGATGGAGCGGATGTTGGAGCTCCTCCTGCAACAGAATCAATATTTTCGGGGAAGACCTCCCCAAGAGGGTCCAGGAGCGGGATGACCACGCTACGATGGTGGGACTCATGTGGTCATATCTCTCGACCACAGGAAGGCCCTGCCATTAGGCCAGCAAGGGCCTCCGCTCCAGCTCCGCCTCAATTTTCAGAATCCAGCACCTCCACATACGGCCATGCATCTCAAGGGCCGCCGATAACCAGGACGGTAAGGTGGTCTGGATTTCATGCCCCTGCATGTTGAACTTCACATGTTGGTGGGAAACTACGGCTCTTTCCGGGGGCATGCGGTCCCATCACGTCTGATGAGTTTATCTTACAAAGTATTAAAGGCCATGCGATTGAATTCATCTATGGTGACATCCCTCCATCCCAGCATATGCAGATCCGAAATTTACACTGTCCAGCAAAAAGCGGCAGTAGGCAAGGCTGAAAAAGTTACAGTCACAAGGAGGGATGGAGGATGTCGACTTATTTTTTGATTTGCACCATTTGAATACTTTCGTAGAATATACCCATTTCAAACTGGAAACGTTCCAGGACATCTAAGTTTTTGGGTTCTGGGGGCTGCTTTGTGGCATGCATTGATTAAAAGATGCATGCTATTCAGTATCCATTCAGAAATGCCACAGGAAGTTCTTGCCATTTATCTGGATGGATCAGCTCTGGCTCTACAGAGCTTTGCCAAATGGGCTTACACACCCCTAGATTATTTCTAAATTGCTCCAATCAATACTGGCTACACTAGGAGACAAAATCACATAGTGTTGGCCTGTCTAGGTGATATCCTACTTATTGGGAATCAGCCGAACTAGCAGTTTCAGCCCGTGGAAATATTTCAGCAAATGGGGTTCATTACCCATCCAGATAAATCAACGTCCTGCCCTTCACAGGTTAAGGGTATCTGGGGTTACGGTGGATTCCAATCACGTGAGGCCCACCATACCAACTAACTAGGTTGGCGATGTCACCCAACTATGCTAGGGTCTAGTCTGGGCCAGTATACCATCAATTCAACAAACTACTACGGTGATTGGCAAGCTTGTAGCGTTTTTTCCAGCTGCCCAAAACGGGCCTTTGCATTATCAAATTTGCAGAGCGCCAAGGTCTCGGCGTTAAAACTGAACGCTAGACATTTCCATAGACCAATGCAGCTGCCTTGCAAGGCACAGATTGCGTTACAATGGAGGATTGACAATATTTATGTCTCACTTAAATCCATCATTTTGGCCAATCCGATGGTATACTTACAAACAGACGCAAGCTCCCATGTCCGGGGTGCTATGGACAACTGCTCCAGTTGTGAGCGCAGATGGGACACCCTTGAATTTACCTTCTTGTTGTCACAAGGGATAAACTATTTGGAGATGCTGGGAGCATTTCACGGACTTCGAGCTTCTTGTTCTAGCCTTACTCATGCTCATGTCCGTCTCCAAATGAATAATACCACTGCGGTGGCATATCTAAACCATATGGGCGGTACCAGGTCACTTTCATGTGATGAATTGACAAATATAATTTGGCTCTGGTGTGTTCGACGGACTATTTGGATTTCAGCTACCTGTTTCCCAGGTGAGCTCTATACAGTGGCGGACATCAGGTCACGCAAATTCTATGACCACATCAAGTGGATGATGAATCTCCAAATATCCGCTAAAATTACTGCCAAATTTGGTGAACCGGATATCGACCTCTTGGCGTCACGGTTGAACCATCAGGTACCAACATACGTTCGTGGGACCCGATCCTGGGGCAATGCCGGTGGATGCGTCTCGCTGGACTGAGGGAAATGGGTTTCTATGCCTTTCCTCCATTTTGCCTCATCAGTCGGGTGTTGCGGGTAATCAAGACAAATGCTGCTAAGGGCATTCTTATCATTCCCGACTGGCCTACGCAGCCATGGTATCCGGTGGTCCTTGATATGATCAGTCAACCTTGGGTCCTCTTCGAGGGTTGCCCATAATTGGTACAAACCCTGTCTCAGGGGGACCACATCCCTGCCACAGTCATCTAAACTTGTTGGCTTGGAGGTTCTGCACAGGCCATTACTGCGGTATGGCATATCATCTAGAACCACGGATACCATCGGACGTCATGCTGGGAGTTCACCAGGCGGCAATACCTCTCTCACATCCGGAAATGGGAAACCTACTGCGGCCGCTCCCATATTACCTACGACGCTGTAACCATGACCGACGTATTGGAATTCTGACGGGGTTGCATCATAATGAACACCTGAGCTACAGTGCCATCAACAGCGCCTCAAGTGCGCTGTCATTCTACCTCAATATTAAGGTAGGATCCAACAGGCTGGTGTCCAGACTCATGCGGGAAATATTCAATTCGAATCCGCCTAGACCACGCTATAATATCACCTGGGATATCGGGGAAATACTCACCCTGCTAAGGACATGGTCGCCCATGGAGGGCCTGGAACTGGACAAACTCACCCTGAAGCTGGTGATGTTACTGGCACTGACTTCAGCGCAGAGGGTACCGACACTCCGCACAATCCAGATCGACATGATGATCTCTACCCCTGCGGACGTAGTCTTCGTCATAGACGAGCTACTCAAGCAGCATTGACCTGGGTGCACAGGGCTGCAGCTGAAGTTCCTGGCATACCCCGCTGATGCACGGCTATGTTTAGCCGCCCATATCCGTCACTTTGTGAAAGTGGCGAGAAAACTGCAGGAATGGAGAACCCTCACCATAGAGTGACGGTCCAGACGATATCCAGGTAGCTCAGGATCGTCTTGGGTAAGTCACGTGTTGACACTAATATCTTCAAATCCCATTCCACCAGGGCATGCATCAACGTCAGCGGCAAGGGTCATGGAGGTGCCCATGGACCATATTCTTGCCACAGTAGGATGGCGAACGACGCCACCTTCCAGCGGTTCTACAATACATCTATTGCCGCTCCTCTACAGTTCGCGGTACCGTGCTGAATGCAGGTCAAGAACGTGGAGATGTCCCCGAATAAGGGGTTTTCTTTTGTTGTTAACCTATGTTGCTCTTGTCTTTCAGTACAAGCAGTCTGGAAAGTTGATTACTCCTATCCATCCTCATAAGTGGTGTGTGACAGCATGGACGTGGCTCAGGGCGTGGAATCACAGAGCTTTGAAGTCTTCACGAAGTCACTCACGTGACTCCGAAATGAAATAGTAAGATTGAACGAGAACTTACCAGTTCGAAGGTTGATCTTTATTTCATGAGGAGTTGCGGTGAGGGATTTTGTGCCCTCCGCTCCCAACCCTCGATCATACTCAACTGGTAATTAGAGTCTCTTCAGTCTTACTATGCCAAGTCATTTCTGTTGTTGTTTCTGTGATTCCACACCGCTACTTTGAAGAATGTCGCGCATGCGTGCCGGCGGGCTCTTCACGAAATCCCTCACCGCAACTCCTCATGAAATAAAGATCAACCTTCGAACTGGTAAGTTCTCGTTCAATCTTACTATTCCTGAACGTTACCCAAACCATCGTGAGCTAATTTGTTACAGTGCTTGCCCTCTCCTATAACTTGGGTGATGCAGGACAGGACACAAGCTTTGGGACACGGTGTGAAGTTGTTGCCATCTGTCCCAGCCTGGTAAAGACCTGGATGGAGTGGATGTGGAGAGGATGTTTCCACTAGTGAGAGAGTCTAGGACCAGTGGCCACAGCCTTGGAATTAAAAGGCATTCCTTTAGGAAGGAAATGAGCAGGAATTTCTTAAGTCAGAGGGTGGTGAACTGTGGAATTCATTGCCACAGACAGTTGTGGAGGTCAAGTCAATGGAGGAGAATTTTTCAAGTGGAGATTGATAGATTCTTGATTGATACGGGTGTCAGAGGTAATGGGGGAGAACGCAGGAGAATGGGTTTGAGAGGGAAAGATAGATAGTCATAGAGTGATACAGGGTGGAAACAGGCCCCTACGGCCCAGCATGTCCCATCTGCACTAGTCCCACCTGCCCACGTTTGATCCATATCCCTCCGAACCTGTCCTATCCATGTACCTGTCTAACTGTTTCTTAAATGTTGCGATAGTCCCCGCCTCAACTACCTCCTCTGGCAGCTTGTTACATACACCTACCACCCTTTGTGTGAAAAACATACCCCTCAGATTCCTATTAAATCTTTTGGCTTCACCTTAAGCTTATGTCCTCTGCTCCTCGATTCACCTACTCTGGGCAAAAGACTCAACCATATCTATTCAAATCATGATTTTATACACCTCTATTAGATCATCCCTCATCCTCCTGTGCTCCATGAAATAGAGTCCCAGCCTACTCAACATCTCCCTATAGCTCTGGCCCTCTAGTGCTGGCAACATCCTCGTAAATCTTCACTGTACCCTTTCCAGTTTTATGACATCTTCCATATGACATGGTGCCCAGAACGGAATACAATACTCTTAAATGCGGCCTCACCACCTTCTTATGCAACTGCAACATAACCTCCCAACCTCTATACTCAGCCTGAGTTACACCAGCACTCTGTGAAACGTCACAGAACAGGGCAAGATTAGCAAGTTTGCTGATGATACAGAAGTGAGTGGTTTTGCAGATAGTGAAGATGGTTGTGAAAGATTGCAGCAGGATCTGGATCAATTAGCCAGGTGGGCAGAGGAATGGTTGATGGTTGCATGGTTCCTTGAAGGTCGTGTCGCAGGTATATCAGGTGGTCAAAACGTATTTTGGCACTTTGGCCTTCATCAGTCAGAGTATTGAGTGTAGAAGTTGGGAGGTCATGTTGCAGTTGTATAAGACGTTGGTGAGACCCCATTTAGAATATTGTGTTCAGTAAAAGGATAAAAAGGACTCCCCCCCCCCCCCCCCCCCCTGCATCGAAATATTCCACTACTTACCTGAAGTGGACAACACGAGGCATCAAGCGCAACGTGTGGAGTGCAAATGGTAGTCTGATCACGCCCGGGCCCACTGCGCACAGGCGGAGAGGCAGCATCATTTTGTGTTGCTTCCCCAACTGCGCAGGTGCGGATGGTTGCAGTTTTATTCTCCCAAATTGTCCAGTGGCCGGAACCAGAATTTTGGGCGTTTTTCCAACAAATTGGAAACACTGATTTTTTTTTTTCCGATTTTATTTATTTATTTATTTTTTTCCTCAGGATTTTTTTCTTTTTTTTTTCCGATTTTTTTTTTTTCCCCGATTTATTTTTCCTCAGGATTTTTTCTTACTCTGGGGGAAAAAAGGGGGGTGCGGTCGCACCCAACGCACCCCCCCCCCCTTTGGACGGCCATGCCTTTAAATGTTAAATCTTTAAATGTCCTCCATTTCTCTTCTACATCCTTCCCATAAAACAAAATGTCTCAATTCATTCCTTTTAAATCCTTTCGCATCTCCTCAACGTTAGCCTTTCTCCAATCAAAAATCTCAACCCTTGGTCCATTTCTGACCTTCTCCATTATATTGAAACTAATGGTATTGTGATCACTGGACCAGAAGTGCTCCCCAACACATACCACCGCCACCTGACCTGTCTCATTTCCTAACAGGAGGTCCATCACTGCCCCTTCTCTAGTAGGCACCTCTATGTATTGCTGCAAAAACTATCCTGCACACATTTTACAAACTCCAAACCATCCAGCCCTTTTACAGAATGTGTTTACCAGTCTTTGTGTGGAAAATTGAAATCCCACAATCACTGCTTTGTGCTTACTACTAATATCTGCTATCTCCTTACATATTTGCTCTTCCAATTCTCGCTCCCCATTAGGCGGTCTATAATACACCCCTATAAGTGTTGCTACACCTTTCCCATTTCTCAGTTCCACCCAAATAGCCTCCCTAGACGAGCCCTCTAATCTATCCTGCCAAAGCACTGCTGTAATATCTTCCCTGACAAGCAATGCAACACCTCCACCTCTTGCCCCTCCAATTCTATCACACCTGAAGCAACGAAATCCTGGAATATTTAGTTTCCCATCACAGCCATCCTGCAACCATGTTTCACCTATTCTGTTTCGTTCAATTCCATAAAAAATGAAAATTCGTTGAAAAATCGACTCTCAATCAAGAGTCCATCCATATCATCTCATTTTATTGCCACGTTATTATAACGTTGCCTCCTGAATAACAAACTTAATTTGCAACTGTCATCTTCATGACTTCATTGCCCTTCTCCCTCCCTATCTCGATAACCTCCTCCAGCCCAACAACACACCCAGACTCCTTCTTTCTCATAACTTTTACCTTGTGCATCTCTCCATTTTCTGAACTCACCATAGAAGGCCATTTTTTCAGTCATCTTGACCTCACACCCATCTCTAAATACCTTTGAGTCTTCTACTTGGCATCTCGTACAAAGGTTGATGCACAGCCTTGAACATAAAACAGTATTTCGAACATAGAACAGGCTGTTTGGCCCACGAGTCAATCATGGTGCCAAGTTAAACTAACCTTCTCTGCCTGCACATGATCCATATCCCTCTATTTCCTGCATTTCCATTTGCATGTATTAATGCCCCTTAAATTCCCAATCCACAATCTGCCACCACTACCACCCCCGGATGCGCATTCCAGGCAATGAAGCTAGTCCACTTGATCACATGTGTTAATTCTTAATTCTTCTTCTTCTTGTATATGGTGTGCACACCCGAAAGTTGTAGGACAACTTGTTCTATTTGATCGATTTGTTTGTGCACGTTGGGTTTATTGCATTAGTCGAAACAGGGTGGACCACGTGAAGGTTGCAATCTCCCAGCCCGATTCTTAGTTAAGAGCTGTCCGATTGACCAACTCTTTCACTCTTTACCATTACAATGACAAATATTTTCCTTTTGGGTATTTAGCCAAATCCATTTTGAGAGCCACTGTTGAATCTGTTTCTAGTGCTCTTCCTGGTAATGCATTCTACACCATAACAATGCACTGTCTAAAAATAACTCTCCTTGTGTTCCCAACAGATATTTTTAGCAGTTTTTCCATAATGCTTGGAAGTTGATGGAAGTGGAGTGTTTGGGTATGCATAGACGTGAGGTAAAATCACTTGTTGTTGGATGGGAGGAGGATGGTTGAGAACTATGTAAAGTCTGTGAGTTATATAATTGCAGCTAGTAGTTGCATCCCACCCATTGCAAGGGCAGCACAATCAGGTGAGATGGAGCTAAAAGACAGAAGAGAAAAAAGGATGCTACCAGAGTAAGAAAGTCAGAGAGAAAATTGACAGTGTGTTTCAAGCATGTGCTGTGGCATAAGGGGATGATGCCGAGTCTGGCAATGACTATACTGACATTCGCATTTGGCTTACCTCATGTGGTGGTATTTAGTGGTAAGAAAGTACAGGACACTCCAGGGGCACTGTCCCTCGCCATCAGAGGCATATGCAATGATGCTGGCAATCTCAGGCTTGTTCCAGCACCTTAGTCCGGGTCTCAAAGGAGGAGTTAGCTATCTCAGGTTTTGTCCTGCTCTTCATTGTTGCCTCAAGGGGAGGCGCTGGCAGTCCCTTGTTGTACGTGGACAGGAAGATGTCCTGGCATCTCAGGCTTGGCCCGGCCACCCTAGCTTAGACCTAGCAGAGGCGTTTTGTGTCTAGGATTTCTTCCCTCTTCACAATTTAATTTTTGGTGAATCTGAAGTTTGTTACCTTGAAGATCAATATGTCCTTGCTAAAATAATGTGCTCTCTGGGTTAGTCGAACCAGGGCTTTGTACAACAAACCATCAGATATAATTTTTATCGATTATTTCATATATCTGTCCATTACATCTGGATGATGATAACAGGCAGATTACAAAGTCTCTGAATCTCAACCAGTTCCAGGTCTTTATCATTGTGAAAACATACTGTCATTTTATTCTTAGTTCTAATCTGATTACATTTGTTTACAATTTTACCTGACATTGTTTCCTTATTGTTATATATCTCTTTATCCTTAATCTTAAAATGGCATATAAGTCTATACAAATACCATCTACAGGCATCCCCCTTTCTGCTGCTTAGGTCAAAACAAAACTAATCAAATTCATCACACATGACCAACCTCGACATACTACTTCTTTTTGGTCAGCTGAAAATTTCCATAATGCTCCATCGCATTATCCTTAAAGTTGATGCAAGTAATTTCCTGCCAACAATTCCTTATTTCAGCTTTGTCATCTTTCTGAAGCAGCCGTTATATGTAGTGACAGAGAGGACACACAGCGTCAGTTGACCAGATTCTGAGGCGAATTACATGTTTCTGTGCTATATGATTCAATGACACTATTAAGCAGTGAAAATGAAGCTCAGATCCAACATGATCTACCATGATCTGCAGCCAAGTTCCTGACTTTGTGGCTATCATTCTGACACTTTTTTCTCAGAGAATCTGATGACCATATAGGAAGAAAAAAGCAGAAGAAATGACAGCAGAGGAAAATGACATTTACTAAAGAAAGAGGGCATCTTGGATATTCTAGAATGGAAAGCCTCACTTTGGGAGCAGATGCGGCGGAAGCAGAGAAATTGAAAGTTGAGGATAGCGTCTTTACAAGGGACAGGCTGGGAGAAGGTGTGGTCCAGATGACTGTGGGGGTCAATGGGTTGGGGGGGGGGGTCATACCTTTCCCACCCAACTTTGTGGCTATCATTCTGACATCTTTTTGTCAGAGAATCTGATGTCAATGGGTTTGTAGCAGCTGTCTGTCGATCGTCTGTCCCCTGTGATGGAGATAGAGAGGTCGAGAAAAGGGAGAGTGGTGTTAGAGAGATAGTTCAAGTGAATTTGAGGACAGAGTGGAAGTTAGTGGTAAGTTAATGAATCTGCATGGGTGCAGCAGGCAGCCCTGATGCAGTTGTCAATGTTGCAGAGAAAGAGTTGGGAAACGGGGCTAGTGTATGTTTGGAACAAGGAATGTTCGATGCAACCAACGAAAAGACAAGCATAGCTAGGGCCCATGCAAGTGCCCATGACTACACCATAAACCTGGAGAAAGTGAGAGGAGGCAAAAGAGAAATTGTTGAGGGTGAGATTAAGTTCCGTTAGGTGGATGGAGTTTTAGTAGAGGGAAGCTGATTCAAGGAAGAACCGGAGGGCCTTGAGACCTTCTTGGTGGGGGATGGAGGTGTAAAAGATCTGGACGACCATGGTAAAGATGAGGCTATCGTGGATCAGAAATTGAGTTATTGGCCCATTCTTAGTCACGTGTGTGACCAAACATATGAAAAATTGTGGAATACATCTCTTCTAATTCTGAAAGCATTACAGGTTTATTGTTTTGTACTGTATATATGATTAGTTTTTTTCGGTTTATCAAGTAAAATTTGTATATGTTATGCTGACAATGTTTCTTTAGGGTCAGAGGCAAAACATGACAGGTCACATTACACGGAAGCATTATTCAAACTGTGAATTTTAAAAAGCTATAATGTTCATATCTTGCATGTGGCAGACATGCATTATAGTTCTGTAGGTAGGAAAATAGCAATGAATAAGATTAATCTCTTACAATAATCAGTACAGTAAATGTTTTACTTTGTGATGACATCTGGTCACGTGTGTGACATTTTGGTTCACTTTCCAAAGAATGGGCCTATTGAAGAGTTGCAGGGTATGTGAGATGTCTCGTTTATACGTAGGAAGTGACTGGACAAGGGGGGGATAAGATAGAATCAAGGTATTTGGAAATGTTCTATGAGCCAAGAGCAGGCAGAAACACAGGATCTTGCCGGGCAATCCTGCTCGTGCATTTTGGGAAGGAGATAGAAGCGGGCAGTGCGGTGCTGGGGAACTATAAGGTTGGAGGCTGTGAAGGAGAGATTTCCAGAGGTGATGAGATCGGCAATAGTCTGAGAAATTATGGCCTGATGTTCAACTGTGAGGTCATGGTCAAGGGGTAGGTAGGAGGAGATGTCTAAGAGCTGGACCCTATAGGAAGTCTTGCATTAGTATTCCGAATTGAGTCGTACAAAGCTACGTTAAGACCATAAAGTGATTAGAACGCCATTCTCAGTACTACAATTCTTTTTCCATTACCATGAACTGAAGGAAGCAATCGATATAACTGCACAGAACCAACTTCTTTAAATCCTCCCAAAATAGCTGAACACAATTATCATCAGTGCCCCAGGGCAGAGGGGGGGGGGGGGGGGGGGGGGAAAGAACACTTGCGGCTGCTGGTTATTATGATGGCTTTGTTGAGGCCTCCGGAGAAGAGCTGTATGGGGACGTCAGGTGGCTGCAACTTGGCTGTGGTGTCATTCACAGTTGAGTAGTTGGATCAAATTTACTCTCCAGGCTCACAGATTTAGAACAGCCATTTGATGAGAGACTGGATTGTTGCCAATATTTTTAGGATTAAATCCCAACGAGTCAGAAAAGAAATTATTACTAAAATTACAGAAGCATGTTGAAACTATTTTGACTGCACAACTAAGCTATTCATCTGGAGATCAAGCAATCACTTTTAGAAGTCTTTAATGGTGTTAAGTAAGGTAAATTATTTGGGATATGGAACTGTAGTCCCACCAAGGAGAATTATTTATTTTCTCCGTATATGCTGTTCCTCATAACTTCTGGTAAAGTCCACGGAGCTGTATCAGGCACTAATTAGACCAAATTGCTTTTGACTAATGAAATGTGCATACATAACACAAGTGGCTACTTTACATTGCCAGTGCAGCCTACTCAGGGACATTTACATTACAAATGCAAGTCCTTTTTCCCTCTTAGCTCATTAATATCAGGTTTAAATTGATAGCTAGCACGGAAAATATTAAACATTTATAGCTAGTCAACACACCAGGAGGTCAAAAATCCACTTAACAAAGAAAAGGTGCAAACCCTCTACATGTTAAAAATACCCTCATTAACTGCTTGATGTTAATTTGTTGCTATGGACACAATAACTTCTAATAGATGCAACAGAGAATCCTGTCACGGAAATCCCTATTCTAAGGTGTATAATTACAATTCAATTATTTTTGAGGAATGTTGTATTTGTCTGGCAAAATTCAATGAGATTCCCACTTATTTAATTACACAATGCTTCATGTTGAGACGCTGATTGAATTTTCTTTCATTTGTAAAGTGGTACTATTAATGAATGTTTAAGAAATAAGAAATCTAACTAAATATTCATGCGTTCTTGTAGTATTTTTAAACATGCAAATGTAATGCAGGGGCCAACACGTACAGTATTTAAGGAAATTCGTTGAAACTGGCAAGAAACCTGTTGCAGCTTATTTTTCTGGCACCTTGCAGATTTAATGTTGATCCTTAAAGGCCCTTTGGAGGCCTGGCAGAAGCTACCTCAAAACACTTTGCAAGATCTTCCTCTGAGAAAACAAAATTCCGTAAAAATGCAAGATAAACACTCATTAGAGAATAGGCAGGATGGGCAAGTTATCAACATTCCTTTGTTTAGGAGGGAACTACCGACGCTGGTTTACACCGCAGATAGACTCAAAATGCTGGAGTAATTCAGCGGGACAGGCAGCATCTTTGGAGAGTATTTTGCGTACACCCCCCTCCCTGCCCCCCTTCCCTTCCTTTCATTTGAGCAATTTCTGAGTGCAATCAGCATTGACCACACTGGTCAAAGGTTTATCATCTCATCATGACTGTCTAGCTGCTAGACTCGGCATTAATGTCTAGCTAAATGGACGTTAAAAATGCAGAATCTCGAAATTCAAAATAAAAACAGAAAATGCTTGAAACGCTTTGCAGATCAGGCAGCATTTGGCTGGTTTGCCCGATGAACTGGACTATACCCTCAACTCTCTGTCATTTCTTGCTGTTTTGGGCAGATCAGTTGCCATACCAATGCATCCTGACAGGATGCTTTCTATGGTGCAACTGGTAAGGGTCATTAGAGACAAACCGAGTCAAGTCAATTTTATTTCTATAGCACATTTAAAACCAACTCTCGTTGACCAAAGTGCTTTACATCAGTGCAGCTACTAACGTTCTACAAACAGCGGTACATAGATCTAACAATACATTCATAAATACATACATACAGCGCTCCCTCAGAGGACCTCAAGAAACACTTGTGAGTAAAAATAAGTTTAAAGTCTAGGCTTAAAAGAGTCGATGGAGGGGGCAGTTCGGATGTGAAGAGGGATGCTGTCCCATAGTCTAGGTTTTGCAACCGCAAAAGTGCAGTCGCCCCTGAGCTTAAGCCTAGACCGCGGGATGGTCAGTAATCCCAAGTCGGCCGACCTGAGGGACCAGGAGGTAGTATGGTTGGTTAGCAGATTTCTGATGTAGGTGGGGGAAAGCCTGTTAAGGGCTTTGTATGTCACATCTCCTCAGTGTCCTGAGGAAGTAGAGCAGTCGATGTGGCGATATTTATTTCCAGGAACCTTAAGATCTCCATTTCAGTAGCATTGAGGCAGACTGGGGCATATCCACAACCCCGTCTCCAGCAGTTCATGACCAGTTCTTTTATTATCTGACGTTAAAGGAGAAGTAATCACTTTGACATTGTGTTATTGAGCTCTTGTCTCCTTACTGTACTCTACCTCGTCATTGTTTGAGAATCGTTCAGCTACGGTGGTGTCATCTGCCAACTTGGCCTGGATAGAGTAGATGTGGAGAAGATGTTTCCGCTAGTGGGAGAGTCCAGGATCAGAGGCCATAGTCTCAGAATAAAATTAGGTGCTTTTAGAAAGGAGTTGAGGAGGAATTTCTTTAATCAGAAGGTGGTGCATTTGTGGAATTCATTACCACAGAAGGCTATGGCGGATGTCAATGGATATGGTTAAGGCAGAGATAGTTAGATTCTTGATTAGTACTGGTGTCAGGGGTTATAGGGAGAAGGCAGGAGAATAGGTTGAGAGGGGAAGGTAGACCAGTCATGATTGAATGGCAGAGTAGTCTTGATGGGGCCAAATGGCCTAATTCTGCTCATAACTTATGAACTAATGAATTTATAAAAGGAGTTAAACAGAGTTTGGCCGCACATGAGTATTGAAAGTATAGTAAGGGGCTGATAACCAGTCTTGCCAGGCATCAATGTTGAAAATCATCATGGAGGATATTTTGTTTCCTATTCTCACTCATTGTGGTCTGTGTGTCATGAAATCAAGGAGTCAGTTTGCTCCACTGTTGACGTCAAACCTGCTGAGTTCCTCCAGCCACTGTTTTATTACTCGAGATCTGAAATAAAATGAAGGATTGCTGGAAATAGTCAGCAGCTCAAGAATCATCTGTGGCAAGAATAACAGAGCTCTGACGAAAGGTTATTGACCTGAAAAGTTTACTCAACCTGCTGCTTTCTTGGCAAGAGTGAATGAACGGTGCTCATCTCTCTCTGGATACAGGGCATCGCTCACCTCCCTCAGGAACAGAGGATGGTCAACCGTGAGATATTACATATGTATCCAGCTGTAGCCTGCAAGGAGCATGACATGCACATCATAGCCATCTTGTCAGCTGCGGTTGTGCTGACTTGACCCTTCTCTGAGGGTATTGTTCTTGCCATAGCAAATAGCAAACCCCAGCTGGAGCATCAACACAGAACCACTCAACAGATCAAGCAGCAAGTGTGGTTAGATAAACTATTAACATTTCACGTAGCAGATGAAAGATCTTGGACCTGATATGTTACCTGTTTCTCTTTCTGCAGTTTCTGCCTCACTGGCTACGCATTTCAACATTTCAAATTTCTAGTATTTGCAGTCTTCTGATTTTCATTTAGTGAGAACATCCTTGCTTAAGCCCAAATAAATTACACACTATAATAGGCAGCACAGAGACCCGGGTTTGATTCTGACTATGGGTGCTGTCTGTATGGAGTTTGCATGTCACCCTGTGACCACGTGGGTTTCTACTGGGTGCTCATGTTTCCTCCCACATTCCAAAGACGTGCAGGTTTGTAGGTAAATTGGCTTCTGTAAATTTGCCCTAGTATGTGGTATAGTACTAGCGTATGGTGATTGCTGGTCGGCGCAGACTCGGTGGGCAGTAGGGCCAGTTTCCATGGTTTATCTCTATAGTCAACTAAACTAAATTCAGCAGCTTCATAAGGTTCAGGCAAGAAATGTTTTTCCATGAGCTTTCTGAAAGAATGATATTGCCCCTTCAGAAAAGTCCATCTTCTCCTGCCATCCTGCCTCTTCCTGAAAGTCTTTCTCAGCTTCTTCCTCCACGTCCTCCTCCAGAGAAGTCATCTGAGCCTCTATTCCCTCTTCTCTTTCTCCTGGTCCTCACCTTTCCAGCTCTGTGTGTCCTCTCCTTATTCTCCCGGCCTTGCTGTGCTCCAAGTGCAAGATAGTGCCATATGTTTGTCATCAGCTGGTTTGAGCAGAATGCTTAGAGTCAGGCCTAAATCCTTTAGCATCTTGCACACCACTCCTTTTAACAAATTCTGAATAATTTACAAAATGACAGTAGCCAACTAACAACACACCTTCAAGTGATTCCTTTTAATGTCATGGTTTGAGGGTAGAAGAGGAGTGAGGTGTTCTACCCATTGTAAAGTATATGAAATATACTGCTGAATATTGCTGGTTACCTCATGCTTCATCCCCTTCCCTTCATCTCTTTACATTGCTGTTCATTTGGTTTAATAACGTACAAGTACCAGGGTCATGAAGATCACCATCTGTCCATGTGGTACCCTTTAGCGTGTGTACTAGCACTCATCTTGACTCCTGCTTTGATCACTTTATTGGAACTAATTGCCTCCCATCGTGTCCAATACACATTAACAATGAGTCAATGCAAGACACAAAAAGCTGGAGTAACTCAGCAGGTTAATCTCCAGCCTCTCCAGAGATGCTGCCTGTCCCGCTGGGTTACTCCAGTTTTTTAGGTCTATTTTCAGTTTAAACCAGCATCTGCCTACACATGAGTCAATGCACATGCATCAAAGCCATGGATCCATAACTCCTTTGGCCATTCTTCCTCCGAGCTTTAATCACATTTCTTGGCTGATTTTAACCATTCATATTTTCTTTTATCCATCTATAATTCTGTTTGGAAAACGACATTATTTTTAAAGCCACTCTTCCCTTTATTTTGTCTCACAATGCCATACGTCTTCCTGTCAGCATGTAATATGTTGCAGTTTGCCAGAATAGTTATATTTTGATTAGTTCGGAAGATTGTTTTTGGCACTCTTTCCTTTGCTCAGACATGAAAGCAGAGAGTAATAAATCCAGGAAGTGATTCCACCTTCGGGTAGTCCATGAAATACCGCGTAAAAGCCAATGCAGTTTTCCTCACAATAATCTCCCTCTGTTCCCTTCTGCAGCAAGTAAGAGCCAAATGTTCCATTTATTTCATTGAATTTCATTCAAAGGGATTGGTTACAGCTCTCTGAATTTAGATTTTTCACATTCTAGCTGAAAATGGCTCCAAATGAAACAAAAGTGGTATTAAAACATTTCAGACCTGACATAGAAATATATTGTAATTCCTTCACCAGATCATTACTTTAGACTTTAGAGATACACTGCGGAAACAGGCCCTTCAATCCATGTCGACCACCACTACACACTAGGGACAATTTACAATTTTACCGAAGCCAATTAACCTACAAACCTGTACGACTGTGGAGATCTATATTCTAGAACTTCCTATCTAGCAGCATGGTGGGACAACCTTCACTGGAAGTGCTGAGTGTTTCAAGAAGGTGGCTCACCACTACCTACTCAAGGAAGCTGCTTCTTGACGGCACCAGGGCTGCATATTCATCCTGACATAGAAACATAGAAAAATAGGTGCAGGAGTAGGCCATTCGGCCCTTCGAGCCTGCACCACCATTCAATATGATCATGGCTGATCATCCAACTCAGTATCCCTTACCTGCCTTTTCTCCATACCCCATGATCCCTTTAGCCACAAGAGCCACATCCAACTCCCTCTTGAATATAGCCAATGAACTGGCCTCAACGACCTTCTGTGGCAGAGAATTCCAGAGACTCACCACTCTCTGTGTAAAGAATGTTTTCCTCATCTCGGTCCTAAAGGAATTCCCCTTATCCTTAGACTGTGACCCCTTGTTCTGGACCTCCCCAACATCGGGAATAATCTTCCTGCATCTAGCTTGTCCAACCCCTTAAGAATTTTGTACGTTTCTATAAGATCCCCCCTAAATCTTCTAAATTCCAGTGAGTATAACCATATAACCATATAACAATTACAGCACGGAAACAGGTCATCTCGGCCCTTCAAGTCCGTGCCGAACAACTTTTTTCCCTTAGTCCCACCTGCCTGCACTCATACCATAACCCTCCATACCCTTCTCATCCATATGCCTATCCAATTTATTTTTAAATGATACCAACGAACCTGCCGCCACCACTTCCACTGGAAGCTCATTCCACACCGCTACCACTCTCTGAGTAAAGCTCTGAGTACAAGCCGAGTCTATCCAGTCATTCTTCATATGAAAGTCCCGGCATCCCAGGAATCAGTCTGGTGAACCTTCTCTGAACCCCCTCTATGGCAAGAATGTCGTTCCTCAGATTTGGAGACCAAAACTGTACACAATACTCCAGGTGTGGTCTCACCAAAACCCTGTACAACTGCAGTAGAACCTCCCTGCTCCTATACTCAAATCCTTTTGCTATGAATGCTAACATACCATTTGCTTTCTTCACTGCCTGCTGCACCTGCATGCCTACTTTCAATGACTGGTGTACCATGACACCCAGGTCTTGTTGCATCTCCCCTTTTCCTAATCTGCCACCATTCAGATAATAGTCTACCCTCATGTTTTTGCCACCAAAGTGGATAACCTCACTTTATCCACATTATACTGCATCTGCCATGCATCTGCCCATTCACTCAGCCTATCCAAATCACCCTGCAGCCTCCTAGCATCCTCCTCACACCTAACGATACCCCCCAGCTTGGTGTCATCTGCAAATTTGGAGATGTTGCATTCAATTCCCTCGTCCAAATCATTAATGTATATTGTAAATAGCTGGGGTCCCAGCACTGAGCCTTGCGGTACCCCACTACTCACTGCCTGCCATTCTGAAAAGGACCCGTTTACTCCTACCCTTTGCTTCCTGTCTGCCAGCCAGTTCTCTATCCACATCAATATTGAACCACCAATACTGTGTGCTTTAAGTTTATATACTAATCTCTTATGTGGGACCTTGTCAAAAGCCTTCTGAAAGTCCAGATATAACACATCCAGTGGTTCTCCCTTATCCACTCTACTAGTTACATCCTCGAAAAATTCTATAAGATTCGTCAGACATGATTTACCTTTTGTAAATCCATGCTGACTTTGTCCAATGATTTCCAAATGCGATGCTATCCCATCTTTAATAACTGACTCTAGCGGTTTCCACACTACCAATGTTAGTCTAACTGGTCTGTAATTCCCCGCTTTCTCTCTCCCTCCTTTTTTAAAAAGTGGGATTACATTAGCTATCCTCCAATCCTCAGGAACTACTCCAGAATCTAAGGAGTTTTGAAAAATTATCACTAATGCATCCACTATTTCCGTGGCTACCTCCTTGAGCACTCTGGGATGCAGACCATCTGGCCCTGGGGATTTATCGGCCTTTAATCCATTCAATTTACCCAACACCACTTCCTGGCTAACCTGGATTTCACTCAGTTCCGCCATCTTATTTGACCTCCGGTCCACTGCTATTTCCGGCAGATTATTTATGTCTTCCTTAGTGAAGACAGAACCAAAGTAGTTATTCAATTTGTCTGCCATGTCCTTGTCCCCCATGATCAATTCACCTGCTTCTGACTGCAACATTTGTTCTAACTAGTCTCTTTCTCTTCACATATCCATACAAACTTTTGCAGTCAGTTTTTATGTTCCCTGCCAGTTTCCTTTCGTAATCTATTTTCCCTTTCCTAATTAAGCCCTTTGTCCTCCTCTCCTGGATTCTGAATTTCTACCAGTCCTCTGGTAGGCTGCTTTTTTTGGCCAATTTGTATGCCTCATCTTTTGTTTTTATACTATCCCTGATTTTGCTTGTTATCCATAGATGCACCACCTTCCCTGATTTATTCTTTTGCCCAACTGGAATGAACAATTTTTGTACTTCATTCATGCAGTCTTTAAATACCTTCTATTGCACATCCACTGTCAACCCTTTAAGACTCACCTGCCAGTCTACCTTGGCCAATTCACGGCTCATACCTTCAAAGTTACCTTTGTTTAAGTTCAGAACCCTTGTTTCTGACTTAATTATGTCTCTCTCCATCCTAATGAAGAACTCAAACATATTATGGCCACTCTTGCCCATGGGGCCACGCACAACAAGACTGCTACCTAAACCTTCCTCATTACTCAATACCCAGTCTAGAATAGCCTGCTCTCTCGTTGGTTCCTCCACATGCTGATTTAGAAAAATATCCCACATACATTCCAAGAAATCGTCTTCCTCGGCACCCCTGCCAATTTGATTCACCCAATCTATATGCAGATTGAAGTCACCCATTATAACTGTGTTACCCTTGTTACACACACTTCTAATTTCCTGTTTGATGCCATCCCCAACTCCAATACTACTGTTAGGTGGCCTGTACACAACTCCCACTAGCGTTTTCTGCCCCTTAGAGTTTCGCAGTTCTTTTGCAGCTCTACCCATATCGATTCCACATTCTCCATGCTAATGTCATTCCTTTCTATTGCATTAATCTCCTCTCTCACCAGCAATGCTACCCCACCTCCTTTTCCGTTCCATCTATCACTCCTAAATATTGTATATCCGTGGATGTTCAGCTCCCAGCCTTGGTTACCCTGGAGCCATGTCTCCGTGATCCCAACTATAGCATAGTCATTAATAGACTTTGGGCACTGAGGGATTTTTCACATTCTCTCCATGATTCTACCTGTAACTATAAGTGTTTCTCCAGATCTCCAGATCCCTCCCATATCTGTATGACATTTGAGTTGGTTTGTTAATTGCACTCTGTAATGCCCCATAGTGTGCAGGTGAGTGGGAGAGTCTGTGGTGAGTTGTTGAGAATGTGAGCGACAAACATGGGATAAGTGCAATGGTGGGCATGAACTCAAATAGTGGGTCCAAGGTCAATCTCCCAGTTATATCTTGTTATGACTGTGACTCCAACATCAATTAAGATCAGTGGTAAACATTGGCCTTTTCAGTGAGCCTTTCATCCTACAAGTAAATAAAAATACTGCCAAGTAATGACACATTATTTTAGTTATTGTCAGTAAATCTTTCATATGTATGAGTACTATTTATAAGGAAAATCCACCTGTAACCAAATTTACTATTACTATTAAATTACTAATTGCTATCAGTTACCAATGTAAGTTTAGTGACTTCATATTAGTTATGGATGCAATCAAAGTTTTTGCCACATCTGGCTTCATAATGCCCTACATACTTTGTTTTAGTTCTACTCCTGCTCCTAGAATATCTGCTTAGTCTCTGAATTTCCTGCAAGAACTGCTCGTAGAAAATCAGGATCAGGGATACGATCTTGATAAAGGCAAATATAAAGATTAATAGCACCTGTAGATATCATGTAATCAAAAATAATGCAACCAATCCACCAGGACTGCCTCTAACCAGAACTGGAGCCTTGGGCCAAGTGCAAATTAAATTGAGTTACTCAGGAGGTAATGGATTGGAATTTCAGTTAAATGAAAGCCATTGCAAGCCTTCAGAATGTTGGTACTGCGCTGAAACATTAAATGGTTTCACTAAAAAGGATCATTCTGAGCCACTCCATGTACCGGTTTATATAACCTCATTTAAATTTCAAAGTAGTAGCACAGGAGATATCCAACAATGTACCCAGTTACTTTTCACTTTCCCAGTGGCTTAGCCAGAACCGGCATAGTACTTAGTCAGCTGGCGTAGTACTTTAGTCTGTTGGCACAAAGCACCATGAATAAAACAAGCTACCTTCAATGCAAATGTGATGTTGGCTCCAATTCTGCTGCAAGCAAAACAGTGAGTCTGCTGGTAGGGACTTAGGCATAAATTGAACAGAAAATTCTATAATTGGAAATAAACTTTAAATGTTATGCTTGTGGAAGAACAACGTTAAGGCAGCCTACTCTTTCACAAGGTTGTACACGCACAACATGACATTAGGCACACTCACAGATACCTGCACAGCTCGCACAGGAGAATTCAGGATTATCCCTACTCTCACCATAATTCCAGCTCATGCTGTATATGCCACTCTCACCATTTATTGGTCACTGCTGCATTTGAAAGTTCATCAATGTTCTCCACCCTGCAAAACAAGACCTTGCCTACTTGTTTATCAGTCCTCAATGCAGCAGGCCAGCCAAGGGCTTCACCAAAATGCAGCCACTCATAGACAGCACACACCTCCTCACCAATGTCCAGCCAGAAGCACCTGTCTATGGCCTTGGACAGTCTCTGTGGTTTCCTTGGAGGTGCAAGTAATGTAATCTACCCATCTCACATGCTCCCTATCAAGTAATAACACTCAGAAAAAATTGACAATACTGAGCAAGACAGTCAGCATTGGGGAAGGGTGAGAAACAAACTTAACATGACGATTGAAGATATTTAATTGTTGGTTGATTAACTCTATTTGGCGTTTTTAAGTGCTGATCGAGACATAGAGTGATACAGTGTGGAAACAGGCCCTTCGGCCCAACTTGCCCACGCCAGCCAACAATGTCCCAGCTACACTAGTCCCACTTGCCTGCGCTTGGTCACTCCGAACCTGTCCTATCCATGTACCTGTCTAAGTCCCTTAAACGATGGGATCGTCCCAGCCTCAACTACCTCCTCTGGCAGCGTGTTCCATACACCCACCACCCTTTGTGTGAAAAAGTCACCCCTCGGATTCCTATTGTTTTCCCCTTCACCTTGAACCTATGTCCTCTAGTCCTCGGTTCCCCTACTCTGGGCAAGAGACTCTGTGCATCAACCCGATCTATTCCTCTCATGAATTTTTAGTGCCGTGTGCCTCTATGATACCTACAAGAAATTCAACTCGATATTTTTTGCAATGCTCTTTGTTTCTGGAGCCCAAGAATGATGTTTGTTTAAACTGTGCTGTATATATCAAAACCAATTTAGAGCTATTTTAAGTCGGCATTCTTGAGGCACAAAAATGTATTTTTAATGCTGAAGAGACAGCATAGGCAAATTTATCAGCAGATAGGTTGAATTGTTTTTTTAAGTATAGCTGGCTTAATAACCCTTCAGCCCACATGTTCTGTGCTGCCCATGAAACCAAGTTAAGCTAATCTCCTCTGCCCGCGGGGGATCCATATACTTACATTCCCTGCATTCCCATCCTCCTATCTAAATTCCTCTCATTTTCAAAAGAGCCTAACGCTTCATATGTGCTGTACATCAAACTTTCTAAAGATATAAAATATTCATGATGCGTCATTAAAACATATTCAGTTATTCATGATATATTCAGCCATTTACTTCAGCGTGTGTAATTGCAATCCTGACCTTCTCCCTGTCAGGGATCCAGATCCTTATTTATTAAGACCCAACTAAAATTATTTTCCCTGTAAGTCCTTTTATACTTTGTGCACTGCTTTCTTTTCAGAAATGAGAGCACTTAAAATTCATTTTCCGCAATTTTTTAAATTTAATGCCGTGTCTGCACACAGGGTTAGCAAACGTTCATCTTTATTATCTTCTTCTTTTTCAATTCACTTTTCTCCTCTGCAGCCCTGAAAATGCTGATTCAATCTATAAAATTAATTCACTGAGACAGCTTCTACTAACTCAATCCAAGTGACTAAACTGCTGTGTGCCTCTATGCAACTTTAATATTGAGCTGAGGGACACACTAATCTTAGCGGGCCTTTGGCATGTGCCACTGGTTGTCACTAGTTGCAGGTAGATGTCACATGCAAGGACTTTGTCCAAATAAGTACTGCTGGAGATAGTATCAAACATCAGGCTATTTGATCCTCAGAAGCCAAATTCGATTTTGATCTTGATTAATATTCCAATGGACAATCTTTCTAATGAATTCTGGCTAATCTACTCACACATAATTCAACAACTGTACTTAACTTAGAACGCAAAGTGCTGGAGTAACTCAGTGAATTAGGCAGCATCTCTACAGGACATGAATAGGCGATTTTTCAGATGTGGACTCTTCTTCACATTCAATAGGCGATGTTTCGGGTCGGGACCCTTCTTCAGACTTAGCATGCTTGCAGGAATTAAATAACTCCGTGTTAGTCAGGGCCTGAAACTTGAATTTACTGAAAAGATTCAGCTCATCAATATTTAGTGCTTTTATCCACTAATCTATTCTAAATAGTTGGCTAGCCACATGTGAAAGAGGAATTGTGTTAGCAGGATCAACAAAATAACCACCTGTATAATCATTTTTATTAAAAATTAGAAGATTAGAAAGATTGTTCACAAACCATACTTGGCTTTTTCTCAGTTTGAAATTGAGCGTGTGAACCCAATTTTCAGCTGGCAGCAAATAAATGCTGGTGAAACATTTTGCAGGTGGTGTTAACACGTTTAGCATGCCATGAACCTTAGCGAGATGTCTTAAACAGATAGCAAAACAACTAAATACTGGAGGAACTCAGCAGGCCAGGCAGCATCTGAGGAGGGAATGGAGTTTTGGGTCTTTCTAACCTTTCTCCAGACCCAGTCCTACATCCCCAATCGTGCACCACCCAGCACACCCCTCTTTCCTCCAAACCTTTTTCCCCCTCCACAGCATTTTACCCCTGACTTACAATGTTGAATGGTCTGTCCTCAGCAGAGGACTTGCCTTTGTATCCCTGCGCCCACACCTCAACGTGTTCGAAGCCCGGCCATGCTGTCAAGCTCTTCTGCTGGCTCATCTGTCTGTGTGCCTATTTCTATGGCAAGGGGGTCTTCATCCACCCACCTCACCCCACTGTGATGAATTCTTCTGTCCCCAACATTATTGCCCCTTGACTCCATTGTTGCTATGGACGAAGGTGGTTATTTCTGCTCCACAAGAATCAGCACTTGGACCAATGCTATTCACAGTTTGCACCTCTGATTTAGATTTTAGAATTCACATGATCATATTTAAGTCGGTTGATCATACCAAAATGTAACGGTTAGTGGGGTGGTGCTGGAAAAAGGCAATTATTACCATGGATTTGCAATATTCTGTTGTGCTGCAGCAAGTAAGAATGTCATTGCTCTATCTGGGACATATGACAATAAAACACTCTTTATGTGGCTAAGGGGATCAGAGGGTATGGAGAGAAGGCATGTACGGGATACTGAGTTGGATGATCAGCCATGATCATATTGAATGGCAGTGCAGGCTCGAAGGGCCGAATGGTCTACACCTGCACCTAATTTCTATGTTTCAATGTTTCTATGTTTTATTGTTGGCTTGACCTATTGAAGAGGAAACCTAAAGTAACCTCTGCTATATAAACCAGGGTTCTAATAATTACACATTACAATAATAAGCCTAAACCTGACTGAAAGGCTCACTATTACATTATATGATGTATTTTCATCATATAAACTTTGAGTGGTGCATTATTTAAAACTGAAACCTGTCAAAATCTCTTGCTGTTCACACTGCATCCCACTGTTATTTCCTGATCCATTCAATGAGAGACCCTGAAAAGGTATTGCACTGTTAATGGACGATGGGAAAATGTTGGTGCTGCACAGCAACGTTGCACTGTTCAGTGTTAACACAAAGGTCTTTTATCGAGGTTGATGCATGCAGCAATTAACCAGATATTATTTAGTTTCATGGATTTATATTGTTCAACAATATTTTTCCTCAGTAAGCTTATCAAACTGTTCTGTCAACAATGTATCAAGGCTAGAGTCTTAAATAAACTATTTGATTCACAATAGTAAGCTATTTTGGTAGCAATTAACTCAAAGTTGCACAGTTTCTACAATTCTGGTGCAACCCATTTTGTCTTAGCTGGTATTATTTTCATCTCAGAGTCACAGATTCATACAGCATGTAAACAAGCCCTTCACCCAACATGCCCTATCTACACTAATCTTATCTGCCTGTGTTCAGCCCACATCACTCTAAACCTATCCTTTCTATGTACCTGTCTAAATGTTTCTTAAACACTGTGATAGTAGAACCTGCCTCAACTACCTCCTCCGGTAACTCGTTCCATACACCTACAACCCTTTTGTGTAAAATAGTTGTCCCTCAGGTTCCTATTAAATCTTTCGCCCCTTAACTAAACCTATGGTTTGCAGGGCAAATGGGACTAGGGTAAATGGGGTATCTTGGTTGGCAAGGGCAAATTGAGCCAAAAGGCCCTACTTTGAAGAAGTTCCCATGTTTCCATGCTGTATGGCTCTGTGACTCTAAATGGCACATCACACAGAACAATCTTCTTAAAAGTGGACCACACAAATACATTTGAAAAAAGATAATAAACATATTCAAACTCTCGACTAGCATTTTTTAAAAATCATTAACTTTACTATTGACATTGATATACAGTTGTAAATTCAACCAACTCACTTGAAATTCACTTGTTTTATTATTCCCATAATTAAGATACATAATTAAAACTACTCCCATAATTAAGGTAATAATTCTCTGCTGTAGTGATCAGAATTATGTGTTTTACATTATTGGATGCCATGTACTCAATCAGAACAATCTCTAATTTGTTTGCATCTTTGCGCATTTTGTACCCTTCTTTCCATCCTCCATCCTGGTTCGTTGTAGTAACCAGACCTTTCGTGGTTCCTCCTGTTCCTTTTAAAGTCACAAAGTCATCTCAACTGACATTCTCTTTCCAGACACTTCTAGTGTCTGAACTCTAGCATAGCTGTTTTCAGTCTGTCTGGGCACATCCTGGCACAATGAATTGGGATGTAGCCCAGACTATCACACAAACCAACCTCCATTCTATTGACTCCATTTATACTTCATGCTTACACTGCAAGGCCAGCAACATAATCAAGGATGAGTTGTACCATGGCCACTCCCTCTTCTTCCCTCGCTCATCGCGCAAAAAGTACAGAAGTGTGAAAACGCACAGCTCCAGATTCAGGAACAGTTTCTTCCCAGCTGTTATCAGGCAACTGAACCATCCTACTATCTATTGTTTAAGAAGGAACTGCAGATGCTGGAAAAATTGAAGGTAGACAAAAATGCTGGAGTAACTCAGCGGGTGAGGGAGCATCTATGGAGCGAAGGAATAGGTGACTTTTCGGGTCGAGACCCTTCTGCAGGCTGATGTGGGGGTGGGGGGGGCAATAAGAAGAAATGAAGAGGTGGAGACAGTGGGCTGTGAGAGAGCTGGGGAGGGGAAAGAGGGAGAAAGCAAGGATTTCCTGAAATTGGAGGTCAATGTTCATACTGCTGGGGTGTAAACTACCCAAGCAAAATATGAGGTGCTGCTCCTCCAATTTACGGTGGGCTTTCGGAGAGAGGAGGAGAACTTCTTCAAAGTAGGCATACCTTGAGGAGATTTTGCAGTTTCGGAGAGAGGAGGAGAACCTACTATCTACGTCATTGGTGACCCAGAGACTATCTTTGATAATCCCTGGCTTTACTGGCTTTACCTTTCACTAAACAATATTCCCTTATCATGTATCCTTACACTATGAATGGCTCAATTGTAATCATGTATTGTTTTTCCACTGACTGGTTTAGCACACAACAAAATATTTTCACTCTATCTCAGTACACGTGACAATAAACTAAAACTGAACTGAACTGAACTGGGCTGGGCTGGGTTGGCATTATTGAGTCCACACTTCAATAACTGCTGTGACATCTATTATAAGAACTTCAGAGCGTTTGAACTGTTTCCACATTGATCATAAAGCACCCGCTCTTCCTGTCCTTGACGCAGGCTATTCAGCCAGGCTGAATACAACAAGATTCTTGTAAACACTGGGTGGTTCACTCGGTAACAGCCTCTCACCCTGTTTGGGGATTTTGTTGTGGCCCAAGTGTAGTCCTGGAACTGCTGTGAACCAGCCCTCCCATACTGTTCTAACACATTGCAGTCTTCCTTTGGAATGCATCCAGTCATGTCTGTGGATAACCCGGTTGTTCTTTGACAGCCACGTCACGATCCTAATAATGCCTTTGTCTAGGACAGAAGGTACACGGTGCTGCCAAGATTCCCTCTTACAATAACTTTCTTAGAATGTCAGTGAAGTTTAGACTTTAGACTTTAGAGATACATCATGAAAACAGGCCCTTCGGCCCACCTAGTCCTCGCCGACCAGCGATCGCTCCGTACACTTGCACTATATGTGCACTCTACACACTAGGGACAATTTACAGTTTTACCAAAGCCAATTGACCTACAAATCTGTACATCTTTGGAGTGTGGGAAAAAACAGGAGCACCTGGAGAAAACCCACGCAGTCATAGGGAGAACGTACAAACTCCACACAGGCAGCACCCGCACAGTCCATACAGTCAGGATCGAACTCGGATTTCTGGTGCTGTAAGGCAGCACCTCCTTTGCTGTGCCATTGTGCCTTGTTTCTTCAAGCCAACCTTGTATGTTAAAAGTCCCAATCGTGAAGACATCTGCAGCATTTCAGCTTACGCGATAAAGTTGACATAACTTGTGTAAAGCCTAATTACAGGGCATTCGCAGGCAGAGAGGTGCAACATTATAGATATCCACGGATCATACTTTCAGTGTAATTAATGATTCAGCTTTGCAACCTTAATGCTTTTTATCCAGTTGCAGTATATAATTCACATATCTATGGTGCTACAGTGATACACTGGCAGAAGGGAGGAATTATCATAACTCATAACATTGACACCAGAACACCTGAACTCTCATATACTCACATCAAACCTGGGCGAGGAAACCTTCACCCGATGACTACCCATCTTTCACACACGGCTGCTAAATCAATCCAACATATTAAACAATACTTGAAAGAAGCACTGAAAACAGTAAGGGCACAGAATGTACTCCAGGTAAAAGATTTCTGAGGATTTCACTAACTGACCAGGCCAAGTCTTAGAGTCATAGAGCCATACAGAAACAGGCCCCTTCGTCCCAACTTTCCCAACATGCCTTATCTACACGAGTCCTACCTGCCTGAGTTTGGGCCATATCTCTTGAAACCCATCCTATCCACGTACCTATCTAAATGCCTCTTAAACATTGTGATCATACCTGCCTCAACTACCTCCTCCAGCAGCTCGTTCCCCCTCAGGTTCCTATTAAATCTTTCTCTTCTCACCTTTAACCTATGTCGCCTGGTTCTTGATTCCCCAGCTCTGAGCAAAAGACCCAATCTATTCTTCTCATAATGTTATACACCTCTATAAGATCACCCCTCATCCTCCTGTGCTCCAAGGAATAAAGTCCTAGCCTGCTCAGCCTCTCCCCACAGCTTAGACCCTCAAGTCCTGGCAACATCCTCATAAATCTTCTCTGGTTTCCAGCTTGACAACATCTTTCCTATAACATGGTGACCAGAAACTAAACCTAATACTCTAAATGTGGCCTCACCAATGTCTTATATTACTGCAGCATGACCTCGCAACTTCAATATTCAATACTCTTACTGATGAAGGCCAATGTGCCAAAAGCATTTTCCCCCACCCTATCTACCCGTGAATCTTTTTTTGCACTCTCTCAAGGTTTATCAAACCATTCTTATAGTACATATAGTACATTTCTTCTGCAGTTGTATAGGGCTCTGGTGAGACCACATCTGGAGTGTTGTGTAAAGTTTTGGTCTCCTAATTTGAGGAAGGACATCCTTGTGATTGAGGCAGTGCAGCGTAGGTTCACAAGATTGATCCCTGGGATGGCGGGACTGTCATATGAGGAAAGATTGAAAAGACTAGGCTTGTAAACACTGGAGTTTAGGAGGATGAGGGGGAATCTTATAGAAACATATACAATTATAAAAGGACTGGACAAGCTAGATGCAGGAAAAATGTTCCCAATGTTGGGTGAGTCCAGAACCAGGGGCCACAGTCTTAGAATAAAGGGGAGGTCATTTAACACTGAGGTGAGAAAAATCTTTTTCACCCAGAGAGTTGTGAATTTATGGAATTCCCTGCCACAGAAGGCAGTGGAGGCCAAGTCAATCAATGGATTTAAGAGAGAGTTAGATAGAGCTCTGGGGGCTAGTGTAGTCAAGGGATATGGGGAGTAGGCAGGCACGGGTTATTGATAGGGGACGAATGGCCTCCTCCTGCACCTATTTTCTATGTTTCTATGTTTCTATGTCTATGTACATTGACCCGAACTGCACACAGTATCCCAGGTGCAGACTCACCAATGTAACAGGATGTCTTAACTCTTATACACAATACCACGTCCAATGAAGGCAAGCATACTATTATATCTTCTTCATCACCTAGTCAACCTCTAGGTGTGGGAGGGGGGGATGTTTTTGATAGGGAGCTTTTGCATTTTTCAGCTTGAAATTGTGCAATTTAGTGCATACTGTTGCGAGTCTTTTAACTTTCACTTGAATGCAACATTTATGCTTCAAATTGGATTAGGTATGAATAAGGTTAGGCTAAATTACATTCCTAACTACATTCCACAGTAGAGCCAGGCTGTGATCAACAGGTGCAGCACATAAATGACCTTAGTATATTCATGTATGGAAAATCAGATTATAATTCATGCTGTTATGTATATATATAGAGAAACAAAAACCTAGAAACAAGACAAGAGGAGTTGGACTTCCATCACTGTTCTGCACAAATAAATAAATCAACCTTACTCTTTGACTATAGAAACAAGAAAATAATGCCCCATATTCAACCATATATGGTTCAATGAAATTAAGATGTATATGTAAAACATATATATGGAAACAGGCCCTTCGGCCCACACCGACCAGCAACCTACCTTACACCAGTTGTATCCTACATGCCACGGACAATTTACAGAAGCCAATTAACCTACAAACCTGCACTTCTTTTGGGTGTGGGAGAAAGCGGAAAATCCAGAGAAAACCATGGATGACACACATTGTGTTTATGGCTGGTTTTCAACCTCTTCAGTCTGAAGGTCTCGACCCGAAACATCACCTATTCTTTCTCTCCAGAGATGCCGCTGAGTTATTCCAGCTTTTAGTATCTATCCTCAGTTAAAACCACCATCTGTAGTTCCTTCTTACACTCTTTGTTAAGCGAAACAGGTCCTATTCTCATAACATTATTCACCTCAACTAAGTCTTTTCTTCACCTCCGTTGCTACAGAGAATACAATGACCCGGAGGTCGGGCATCGGAATGGAGCTATAGCATGAGATTCATCCCCGCGGCTCCGGAGACAGCACCGACGCCCCCACTCACCCGGTTCGCTCCTGGCAACTCCATGTGGTGTGGACAGAGTGGCCGACGGCCACAGAGCGGCCGCAGGTGAGGGTGGGAGGTGTGAACGGTGCCTGGGGTGGGGGGGGGGTCAGTGCCGGGACCACCGCCACATCTCACCTCTCACACCATCTGCACGGGAATGTGAATGCTGGTGAGACAGCATCTATAGAGCGGTAGACAAAAATGCTGGAGAAATGCTTGAGTCTGAAGAAGGGTCAAACTCAGACATAGATGCTGCCTCACCTGCTGAGTTTCTCCAGCATTGTTGTCTACATTGCCATTTTAAATAGTGTGCAATGGGCCAATTTAATTGCTCGTTCTTTATGGGGAACCCGCCGACAAAAAAACTATTCTCATTGGTGAGTGTGGAGGAGTGTGAATTTAATTATTTATTCATATATTTTTTAAAATATTTTTTTGAATGTGAGAACTTCCGTCATCAGCGTGAGACCGTGTGAATTTCCTCATATGCGTTAGTCTCACGCTCAATGCGTGAGAGTTGGCAGCCCTGGTGTAGATATGAAGTTCTTCTTGGCTGTCTATCTGTATGTGTTGACTTTCCATTAAAAGTCATCCATGATCATTATCTCACAATCCTTCAGGTGTTTTTGCCACTCATTTCTAATCGAGTCATGGGTTCATACAACACAGAAACAGGCTCCTGCGCCCACCATGCCCATTCCAACCATAGCCTTCCTAACCGTTATTCGAGTTCTGGCCCATATTCTTAGTAATCTGCCTCCGTTGCGTTCTCAGATTCCGACTACAGTGCTTACTGGGTTGAGAAAAAAATCATCAGATGCCCTCTATTCTGCCTGCTGCTCACGTTAAATCTGCGCCCTTTGATGAGTTCAATTAATCTGATTATTGTCTGTCCTCATTCATTTAATTATACGTTCACTTGAGCAGCATGTGTCACTGCTCCAGGGACCCGGGTTCGATTCTAACCTCCGGTACTATTTTATGGAATTTCCCCCAAGTGCTCCCTTTCGCCCCCCACATGCTGCTTTGTTGTATGAATGCTCCCCGCTACACCTGCTGTGTTGTGTGAACCCATGACTCGATGAGAAATAAATGGCAAAAACACATGAAGGACTGTCACCTTACCCCGATGTGTTGGAGAGTGGTCGAATGGGGCACATGGGAAATTGATGTGAATGCGGGATTCGCTATTTGTAAAGGTTTCTTTCCTAATGTACTTTCTTAAACTCAACGAACCCGAATTTTGGGATTTTTCAATATATAGGCTGATGGTTAGTACATTTCTCACCCATGTTTATTCATCGCTTGGCAGACTGTATTTCGGGGATCTCGCGTCACACCTGTATCATTGGCCACGTTATCCTGCACTGTTTTAGCCGTGACTGCGGATGGTAGCGAACGACCCCAAAGGATATTCGCCCTCGTGTTGGCAAAGTTTTGCAATTGCTTTATTTTGCACATAAAGGCGATTTAATTTTAAGAGTTGGTGTGGATCATTTCATTTTCAAATAATCTTATTCAAACAATAGATGGACACAAAAAGCTGGAATAACTCTGCGTGTCAGACGGCATCTCCGCAGAAAAGGAATAGGCGACGCTTCCTGTTGAGACTCTTTTTTTCAGCGATGCTTCATGACCCGCTGAGCTACTCCAGCTTTTTGTGCCTGTCTTCGGTGTAAACCACCATCTGCAGTTCCTTCCTACACTTATTCAAACAGGAATACATTCACTCCCGCCCCCCCCCTTCCCCCCTCACATAATGGATCAAACCTCTCACCTTTTGTTTCTCTGTCCAGCTGCCGAGTTAAGAGTAACCACGAGTTAATACGGTAAACTCATGAGTCACTATGGTAACCTCACGGGCTACTACGGCATTGCAACGAGTTTAAAAGTATCAAAATTTTCCGACGTTCATTCTATGTGATTACCACGAGTTTGATTTGTTTCTAACTCGGGATCACTCGTGGGTGGACTCGCACCGTGAGACAAGGGTTTAAGAAAGAACTGCAGATGCTGGAAAAATCGAAGGTAGAGAAAAATGCTGGAGAAACTCAGCAGGTGAGACAGCATCTATGGAGCGAAGGAATAGATGACGTTTCAGGTCAAGACCCTTCTTCAGACTGATGTGGAGGTGGAGGGGAGGGAGGGGCAGGAAAAAGAAAGCTAGGAAAGTAGTACTGATAGCTGGACCTGTAGATTGATAAAACTCCAGGCCCAGATAAACTTCATCCTAAGTTCATAAAGGAAGTAAAGGAGTCTGAAGAAGGGTCTCAACACGAAACATTGCATATTCTTTCGCTCCATAGAAGCTGCTTCACCCGTTGTGTTTCTCCAGCTTTTTGGTCTACATTTAAAGGATGTAACAAATGTGAAAAGAAGTGTGTAAGAAGAAACTTCAGATGCTGGTGTAAACTGATGATAGACACAAAAAGCTGGAGTAATTCAGTGGAACAGGCAGCATCTCTGGAGAGAAGGAATGGGTGACGTTTAGGGTCGAAACCCTCCTTCAATGGTTTGGGATAAGGAAACCGAGAGATATGGAAGGTGGAAAGATAAAGAACAATGAATGAAAGATATGCAAAAAAGTAACGATGATAAAGGAAACAGGCCATTGTAAGTGGTGTGAAAATGAGAAGCCAGTGTTTGTGGTGTGAAAATGAGAAGCCAGTGCGACTTGTGTGGGGGAGGGATAGAGAGAGAGGAAATGCCGGGGCTACATGAAGTGAGAGAAATCAATATTCATACCACTGGGCTGTAAGCAGCCCAAGCGAAATGTGAAATGCTGTTCCTCCAATTTACGTTTAGCCTCACTCTGACAATGGAGGCGACCTAGGACATAAAGTTCTGTGTAGGAATGGGAAGGGGAATTAAAGTGTCCAGCAACCGGTAGATTAGGTTGGTTCAGGTGGGCTGAACGAAGATGTTCCGCTAAACGATCGCCCATCCTGCGTTTGGTCTCACCGATGTATAAGAGTCCACAGTGTGAACAACGGATACAATAGATGAGGTTAGAGAAGGTGCAAGTGAACGTCTGCCTGACCTAGAAGGACTGTCGGGGTCCCTGAACAGAATCGAGGGAGAACGTATAGCGACAGGTGTTGCATCTTCTGCGGTTGCGGGGATGAGTTAACATGGAAGTTGCGGAGGGAACGGTCTCTGTGGAAGACGGAAAGGGGTGGAGATGGGAAAATGTGGCATGGTGGAATCCCGTTGGAGGTGGCGTAAATTTTGGTAGATTAAGTGCCGTATGCGATGGCTGATGGGGTGGAAGGTAAGGGCTGGGGGACTCTATCGCGGTTGTGACTAAGGAAGCGGCTGTAAAAGGTCAGCGCCGCTGGGGAGGGGAGAAGGAGCGGGTCGGGGATCATGCCAGCAAGTCACTTGCCGTGACGGTCCGAGTGCGGAGCCACCATATTGTGGCTGGGGGGAGAAGTATCTCGGGTGGCTGCGAGCATCCGCCGGGACCAGACAGCTCGGGTCCTTCTGCTGGCCCCCACTCACTTCTGTCAGTGTTCTCCATCTGAAAACCTCTCTCCTGCCGCTCACCGGCCCTACTCATGTCAGCCGCATCCCGCAAATCCTTAAATTCCGACAGCGCGATCAAGGGACCAATTGAGGTTACTGGGCTGACAGAATTTAAGGATTTGCGGGAAGCGGCTGACATGAGTGTAGCCGGCGAACGACAGGTGAGAGATGTTCAGATGGAGAGCACTGCCAGAGGTGAGCAGGTCGGCAGAAGGCACTGTGGTGGCGTCCGCTGTTCGGTCCCAGCAGCCGCTTGGAGCCACCCGAGCTACTTCCCTCCCCGACCACAATGCGGTGACTCCGCGCCCAGAGCACCGCGGCAACGGTGAGTGAGTTACTGGCATGATCCCCAACCCCCTCCTTCTCAATGCTCCTGCCCCCCCCGCAACCTTACCCCTGACCAGACTCCCCACACGCTGTGAAAGGAACTCTCCCCCCAATTGGTCCCTTGAATAAGTATTGTCATTCAATAAGATCACAACTGATTCAACTTGTCCCGGTGTGCTCCTGTTTTTCCCACCATCTCTCCACCTACCGTCACCCTCCACCCCCCACCCCCCACCCCCCACCCATTCAGTAATTCAGAACGAAGGAGATTTGGAAGCCTTGGGCAAATTGCTTTATTATTATTTTTTTGAGCGTGAGAAATTCTATGTCCCACCAGCCTTCTTTCAAAATGTAGCAACTCAAAATAGGGATGTGATTTCATTGCCGGGAAATAGGGTACTTTATTAAGTGATTTGGCTTTTGAAGACTTTTATAAAGTCGACTGACAGCTTATGGAGAGAACAATCTGCGCATGCGCGGTTTAAGATTTTCTTTTTAAGCCGACTGACTGCCTACCCTGAGTAATTACTTACGGTACGTGCCTGATCAAGGCATAGTTGTAGATGTTGTGTACATGGATTTCAGTAAGGCATTCGACAAGGTTCCGCTTGGTAGGCTGCTCTGGGATCCAAGGAGAGATAGCTGAAAGGATAGTAAATTGGCTTCATGGAAGGAAGCAGAAAGTGATGGTGGAAGGTTGTTTCTTGGACTGGAGGCCTGAGACTAGTGGTGTGTTTGTCATCTATATCAATTATTTGAATGAGAACATACAGGGCAAGATTAGCAAGTTTGCTGATGATACAAAAGTGGGTGGTTTTGCAGATAGTGAAGATGATTGTGAACGACTGCAGCAGGATCTGGATCGATTGGCCAGGTGGGCTGACGAATGGTTAATGGAATTTAATACAGAGAAGTGCAAGGTGTTGCATTTATGGATGTCTAACAAGGGCAGGACCTACACAGTGAATAGTAGGCCTCTGGGGAGTGTTGTAGAGCAGAGGGATCTAGGAGTGCAGGTGCATGGTTCCTTGAAGGTCGAGTCACAGGTAGATAAAGTGGTCAAAAAGGCTTTGGCACATTGACCTTCATCAGTCAGAGTATTGAGTAAAGAAGTTGGGAGTAGGAAAGAACTGCAGATGCTGGTTTAAATCGAAGAATGGGGAATTAAAACGCTGAGAGATCTTTATGAGATGGTGTATGAGATCTTCCTCTCATTTGAAGAAATACAGGAGAAATATCATTTGAAAGCTAGTAATTGTTTTAGATATCTTCAAATCCAAGACTATGTGAAAACACACAAGCAAGACTATCATTCTATGGGCCCAGATACATTAGACGAATGCATGAATAGAAAGGTGGATACAAGTAAGTTAATATCCTATATTTACAATACCCTTTTAACTGTACATATCCCACCTTCTGAAATGATTAGGCGAACATGGGAAGATGAGTTGGGCTTATCAATCTCAAAGGATAGTTGGGAGGAAAGCCTTTTATACATACATTACTGCTCTCTTAATGTTAGGCACTCCCTGATACAATTTAAAATACAGCACAGACTTTATTACTCAAAGTCTAAATTGAACAAGATCTTCCCAAATGTCTCTCCTATTTGTGATAAATATCTCCTCCAAGAAGCGACTACAACCCATTCTTTTGCTTCCTGCACAAAGTTACAAAACTTCTGGAGGGGAATATTTGGCCCATTTCCAAAATACTTAAAACTAAATTGGTCCCAGATATAAAACTGATCATATTAGGTATGTCAGAGGCCTGTTCTAAGCTAACGATATTTCAAAGACGTTTCCTCAACTACGGCCTAATAATGGCGAAAAAATTAATACTTAAATTTTGGAAACAGACAACAGTCCCCACAGTGACGATGTGGATTATGGATATGTCCAAGATACTACATTTGGAAAACATTAGGCTTATCTTGGCGGAATAACCAGATCAATTTCTTAAGACATGGACACTCTTTACTGAATTTTTACAACAATAGTATGGTGAAACACAAATTTAAATTTAAATCCGACGCTACGTTGGGTGAGGCCCCCCCACCCCCCCTCACCCAACATTGGGGGGGGCAAGGAATATCTCCATCTTCTCTTATTCTTCTTTCTCTCTGCTGCACTGCTATGGTAGTTTAAGGGTCTTTTTCTCATCCTTTTCTATTTTATCCCTTCATTTTTTATTTTCTTCTTTTCTTTACTATCCCTCTGTTTCCTTTAAAAATGAAGCTGTACAATAATTGTATAATTGTAGATGCCGAACGTTTTATCCTTGCTTCTAATAAAATTCAAATTAAAAAAAAATACAGCGGGGCAGGCAGCATCTCTGGAAATAATGAATGGGTGATGTTTCGGGTCAAGACCCTTCTTCAGACTGATGTCAGAGGAGTGGGCGGGACAGAGATAGAATGTAGTCGGAGACAATAAGACTGGTGGGAGAACTGGGAAGGGGGCAGGGATGGAGAGAGTGGGAAACGAAGGGCAGTTTGAAGTTAGGGAAGTCAATGTTCATACCGCTGGGGTTTAAGCAACCCAAGCAAAATATCAGGTGCTGGTCCTCCAATTTGCGCTGGGCTTCACTCTGACAATGGAGGAGGCCCAGGGCAGAAAGGTCAGATTGAGAATGGGAGGGGGAGTTAAAATGCTGGGCAACCAGGAGATCAGGTAGGTTAAGGCGGACTGAGCGGAGATGTTCAGCGAAATGATCGCCGAGCCTGCGTTTGGTCTCGCTGATGTACAGGAGTTGACACCTGGAACAGCAGATACAGTAGATGAAGTTGGAGGAGGTGCAAGTGAACCTCTGCCTCACCTGAAAAGACTGTCAAGGTCCTTGGATGGAGTCAAGGGGGGAGGTAAAAGAACAGGTGTTGCTTCTCCTGCAGTTGCAGGGGAAAGTACCTGGGGAGGGGGTGGTTTGGGTGCGGACGAGTTGACCAAGGAGTTGCGGAGGGAACGGTCTCTGCGGAAAGCAAAAAGGTGTAGAGATGGGACGATGTGGCCAGTAATGGGAATCCCCATTTCCTAAAGAATGAGGACATCTCCAATGACCTGGGATGGAAAACCGCATCCTGGGCGTAGATGCAGCATAGATGGAGAATTGGGAGTAGGGGATAGAGTCTTTGCAAGGAAGCAGGGTTGGAAGAAGTGTTGTCTAGATAGCTATGGGAGTCAGTGCGTTTGTACTAGATGTTGGGAGGTCATGTTGCAGTGGTATAACCATGCTATAGGAAAGATAGTCAAGCTTGAAAGGGTTCAGCGACGATTTACGAGGATGTTGCCAGGACTAGAGGGTGTAAGCTATAGGGAGAGGTTGAGTAGGCTGGGTCTCTATTCCTTGGAGCGCAGGAGGATGATGGGTGATCTTATAGAGTAGGTATGTTACAAAACTTACCTTTAGCGGTGCTGGAGTTCTGCCGCTGGCCGTGTGCGCGACTTTGGCGCCTTTAAGGGGGGGGGACGGGGTTGAAATGCAGTTTTCCCCATGCAATCCGGAGCTTTATTTTCTCGGAGATTCGTTTCGACTGCTGGTAAGTACGTTTTTTAAAATAAATCGTCCGACTATTTAATTGCTGCAGTAAAATAAAAATTAGCGCCTAATGCCGTGAACGCCGACAACGGGGACCGATTTTACGTAGGGGACAGGTAAGTGAAAGCTCTTTATTTTTTCATATAAACTTGTTTTTTTAGGGGACTTTAATCAATATTTCATGTTGCGAAATGGTGATTTAGCCCCCCTATGAACTGTCAGAATTTTCCCCGCTGATATGGGGTTTAAATTCACCGCAACCGCAACGTTCCAATACAGCGCGTTCCATAAAATCCCACTCACAAGCTGTTTAAAATGCCCATTAATTTACAGGCATTAAACACTGAATTCCTTCAATTTGGCCTATAAATTAATGACAATTAGATTTAAAAATCATGGTTTATTGTGAATTATTGCGTGACTGTTAATTGGACACTTAGTTTTTAATTTTTTTTAAAATTTTTTCTTAAGAAATTGATAAATGTTTAGATCTAGTAATTTAATTTTGTAATTGGCTACAATTGGGTAACTAACTACTTATATGCTTTAATTTCAGGTCATCCAAGTAAGATTGTTTCATATTTGTTTCAGAATACTTCAATCTATAATAACTGAAAATGTCTTTCAGTTCTCTTAAATTTTAAGGGAGTTATGGGCTTTTGACTGTCCTCGATCACAACTTTTGTGACAAGTCAATAGAAAAGCAATAGGAAGCAAGTTGCTAATTTCCGAGTATGAAAATGGCCCTAACTTTTTTAATACTGAAGATATGAAAGTGAATTAGGTGTCAAATTAAACTTATTTTTATGCTTTATCTGATGGGATAAATTGCAGACTTGATTTTTTAAATCTCAAAATTTTGTAACATTGCTATATAGAGGTGTATAAAATCATGAGAGGAATAGATCGGGTAGATGCACAGTCTCTTGCCCAGAGTAGGGGAATCAAGGACCAGAGGACATAGGTTCAAGGTGAAGGGGAAAAGATTTAATAGGAATCTGAGGGGTAACTTTTTCTGATGTGAGTTAGTGAATGGAACAAACTGCCAGAAAATGTAGTTGAAGCTGGGACTATCCTAATTTTTAAGAGTTTGACACGTACATTGATAGGAAAGGTTTGGAGAGATATGGATCAAGCGCGGGCATGTGGAACTAGTGTAGCTGGGACAAGTTAGGCCGTTGGGCCTGTTTCCACACTGTATCACTCTATGACCTTAAAACTCAATTATCGAGAAGGATAAGGGCAGCAGACACTTGCAAAAACCACCACACGACCTCCTTCCAATTTACACACCATCCTGTGTTTGAATTTACCTTCGATGTTTCATCATCATTGAGTCTACATAAAGGCCTGTAAGCCCCATCAGAATTAAAGGGCGCTCTTTTAGAAAGGAGGTGAGGAGGAACTTCTTTAGTCAGAGAGTAGTTAATCTGTGGAACTCATTGCCACAGAGGGCTGTGGAGGTCAAGTCAGTGGATATTTTTAAACGCAGAAATAGACACATTCTTGATTAGATCGGGAATCATGGGTTACGGGAAGAAGGCAGGAAAATAGGATTAGGAGGCAGAGATTAGTCATGATTGAATGGCGGTGTGGACTTGATGGGCCGAATGACCTAATTTTATAATGTGAATGTGACCTGAGGGACTGCAGCAGGTCAAGACGATGGCTCGCTATTAACCTTTTAAGGGAATTTAGGGATGGGAAATAAATCCTGACATTATCAGTAGTGCCCATACCCTCAAACTGATTGAAATAACATGAAGCATCAAATCAATGTATCTGTGCAATTCTGAGTCATTCAGTTATGCAGGGATTAAAACATAGAACAGTACAGAACAGGAACAGACTTTTTAGCCCAGTGTCCATGCTGAACATGATACCAAGTAATCCCTTCATTTAGAAGACTATTTAACATGTAATAAAATTATAGAAGGCATATTCAGCAGTACGAACTAGCAGTGCTGGCCATGATTGATGAATGTTTCAGTTCATTATTGCCAATTATTCATAGATGATGTATTTTTGAAAGTGACTTATCAAATATTAAAGTTTATAATTAAATGCAATATGTATCACAATTTCAAGTGAGTAAAGTCCCAAATTAAAAATACTTCATATCACTCAATATACAGAGCTCAGTGAAGTTTAACATGTTTGCTTCTTGTTTACTTAGTATTAATACGACTGATCCTATCATACTTCTATAAAAATTATAAAGATGAATATTTCTGTAACACCCAAGGCTCAATTAGCAGTTAAGTATATTAAGTTGACATAGTTATTTCATTCTGCACCAAAATGCTTTTCATGATAACAAAATTAAGTTAGCAAATTCTGTTAGAAAATTAACATTTTTCAAATAATTAAAAACATACGCAGAAGAATAAACTACATCTGACTGCAGTTTGTTTGTTTTTTGGAGCAACATTAATATTATAGTTTAGTGTGAATTTATTATTTGCTTCTTTTGGTAGCATTTCTATATAATCTGCAGTCGAACATCGGGTAATTTTGGTAGAGTGCAATTATATTTGACACTATTTCAATATAAAGTGTGAGTAAAAGCCTGAGACTGCACAGTTGTAGGATAATACAAAAACACCACCAACTTATTTATCATTTTTATGTAATATATTGGTATAATTTAATCATAATAATAGGTGTGTTAAAAATATGTATATATGAATGTTAAATACAATCTCACTTTTAGAGAGAATTTTCTTCAGCTTTATGGAACTGAGTTACAACTCAAGCTTTGCCAGTAGAGACAGACTTTATATTTGTGGAAAAGAGCAATTGATAAGCATAAATAATACACAGAAGAAATTAATGGGCACCACATACTGGATTTTTCAAACTATATTCTTTCTTCGTTGATTTAACATTAGCATGCTTTGAACGAACTTTAGAGAACAATAATTCTCATCCAGCAATCTTTCTGAGATGAAAACACAAAATATTGGAGTAATTCATCGTGTCTGGCAGCATCTATGGAGTGAATGGATGTGACGTTTCAGATCGGGACACTTCTTCAGACTGAAGAGGGGGCCCGACCCAAACTATGACTTGTTCATTCCCTCTATTGATGCTGCCTGACTCGCTGAGTTACTCCTCCACTTTGTCTTTTGTTCAAATTTCACCATCTGCAGTTCCTTGTGTCTTCAATCCATCTGGAATCCATCTACAAGGGGTCACAGTCTAAGGATAAGGGGGAATTCCTTTAGGACCGAAATGAGGAAAACATTCTTTACACAGAGAGTGGTGAGTCTCTGGAATTCTCTGCCACAGAAGGTAGTTGAGGCCAGTTCATTGGCTATATTTAAGAGGGCGTTAGATGTGGCACTTGTGGCTAAAGGGATCAGGGGGTATGGAGAGAAGGCAGGTACGGGATACTGAGTTGGATGATCAGCCATGATCACATTGAATGGCGGTGCAGGCTCGAAGGGCCGAATGGCCTACTCCTGCACCTATTTTCTATGTTTCTATGTTTCTATGAATGATGATCACTGCGTAATGGTCTGCATTTAAATGTGATTTACAAGTTCATGCAATGTCCAAATAGCTAAATCCAAAGATTAAACAGTCACCCATTTTTAGTGCAATTAGATAACTCAAGCAAATTCAAAAAGTATATTTCTTTCCAAACATTTATTTTGCCTGCTGCTTGTAGATATGCCAGGTAGCTTTTCCTGGAGCCAGATGAAGAGGAAATGTCATTTGGATTCAGGATCACTATCAGCACGAGCCCTCAAAATCCCTATTACACCCTGACTGTGCACGACAGTCTATTTTTTGGATTTAGGTGTGGAAGTTTATTTCATCCAAAAAAACAACAGTGGGGAGAAAGCAGACTCTTTACGGAAGGCAGACTGTTTATTGGGACAAAGTAGAGTTACACTCTGCTGATAACTATTAACAGTGTAGTTTGCCATTTTACATTTCTCTTAGCAAAGCTACTCAACCATTTGTGCAGGGGAGGCAATAGGAAATGTGTCTTTGGCCACCAGAAGCCATATAGATGGTGGTCCATTGCACCTAGCTCTTGAAGCCAATGGAACTGAATATAGACAAGAGAATATTACTCTCATATGAAGTTTCCCAGACAATCTTCCAATAGGAACCCATATTAATACTTTAAATTCTATTATTAGAGAATGCAGCATAAATTACAGAACAGCCATGTATGAGCAGGTCATATTCATGAAAGATGTCATGGCAGTAGGAGTGGGAGAGGTAAGGAGGGAAGAGCTCAATGCGTTCTAGACATGTTTTGAGATGGAGGACACTGATGAGCCTTCACCGGGCCCCCAGCCCCTGATGGTATTGTAATCTCAGTCACTGAGGCTGATGTCAGAAGATTCTTCGTGACGTGAACTGTCAGAAAGCTTCTGGACCTGGTGGTTAATATGATTGCATTTTATAAACCTGCACAGACCAACTGGTTGGAGTATTTGCAGATATCCTCAATCTCTCGTTACTAAGATCTGAGGTTCTCACCTGCTTTAAAAGAGCATCAATAATACCATTGGCCAAGAAGAATAAGGTCACATGCCTCAATGACTACCGACCGGTGGCACTAATGTCCATGGTGATTAAGTGATTTGAGAGGTTGGTCATGGCACATATCAACTCCTACCTTAAGTGGAACGTGGACTCACTACAATTTGCCAACCACCACAATAGATCAACGGGGGATGCAAGCTCGCTAGCTCCCCACTCTTGCTCTGCATTGGACCACATGGACAATAAAAACATATGTCAGGCTGTTGGGTCTGGACCAACCACTGACCCTAGAGGAGCCGACTGGCTCCATCCGTTCCTTTGACTCGAGTAAAACTCCCGGAAGCAATGGCTTACCGGCCGAGATGTATGCGGCTCTGTGGGACTGGGTAGGCCCGGACCAGCTGGAAGTGTACAATGACATGCTTCTAGCCGACAGCATGTCAGACTCTATGAGGAAGGGCAGCATCACCCTAATCTACAAGCAGAAGGGGGACATGAATGACATAAGGAATTGGAAACCCATCACATTGTTGTATGTTGATTACAAGACCCTGTCTAACGCCATCGCCAACCGGGTCAAGTCTACTCTGGGATGGATGTACATGGCAGAAAAATCTCGTACAGCCTGGCGCTGTTGAGAGACACCATCGCCTACGTGCAGAACAGATGGGTGGATGCACGCCTAGTCAGCTTGGCCCAGGTGAAGGCCTTCGATAGGATATCGCACACGTACATGAGGGATGTGCTCTCCAAAATGGGCTTTGGGGAGGGAATCGGAAATTGGATCAAACTGCTCTACACTGATATCTGTAGTGCAGTCCAAATCAATGGGTGGGAATCAGACAGCTTCCCCATTAGGTCTGGAGTCAAGCAGGGTTGTCCTCTCGCCCATCTTGTTCGTCTGCTGTATTGAACCTTTTGCCGAGTCCATCAGGAAGGACGTGAGCGTAGGAGGAGTGACATTGCCAGACAGTGGGGGCACTCAGGTCAAAGCCTCCCTGTACATGGACGAGGTCGCCATCTTCTGCTCAGATCCAGGGTCGGTCCACAGATCTGTGACCAGTTTGAGCCGGCCATGGGAGCAATGATGAACAGCAGAACGATCGAGGCCATGCTCTTTGGCAACTGGCCCGACCAATCTTACATCCCCTTCACCATCAAGCCTGACTTCTTGAAGGTGCTGAGGATCTGGTTCGGGGGCGCGGAGGAGTGTGACAAGAATTGTCTGGAGCGGATAGCCAATGTGGGGAAGAAACTGGAGCTGTGGAAGCAGCGCTCCCTCTCCATAACGGGAAGAAATTCAGGGTTATCAGGTGTGAGGTGCTCTTGGGGCTGCTGTAAGTGTGGCCTGTCCCTCCCTCCTATGCCACAGGAATCACCCGGGCCGTTTTCCAGTTCATCTGGGGGTTGAGGATGGACCAGGTGCGACGGGCCACAATGTACAAGCGGCAGACAACAGGGGTAAAATCATGCCCAACGTCGGCCTCACCCTGATGGCCACCTTCGTGTGTGGCTGCATCAGGTGAAGCGTAAAGCCTAGGCACGTGGGCACTAAGTGTCACTACCTGCTGAGGTTCTACCTGTCCCCGGTGTTGCAAAGGATGGGCCTAGCGCAGATGCCACGCAATGTGAAAGCAAGCTGGACATTGCCACCCCATCTGTCTTCCGGACCATCACCTTTGACCACAAGTCCATCGGGCAGTGGTCAGCAGGGAACTTCCTGCAGGCACTGCAGGGAAATGACTCCATGGACCTGCGGCGTGGTTCCCAGAGCAGACTGCCCAGCTTGTCTGGCGAAATGCCTCATTTCTAGAACTCACCAACAAGCACCAAGACCTGGCTTGGCTGGCGGTGAGGGGAGTCCTCCCAGTTAGATCCTTCCTACACCGTTGGAACCTCACTACAAGCACACGCTGCCCTCGGGACGGCTGCTACGGAGAGGAGATGGTTGCCCACCTCTTTGCAGAGTGGGGATTTGCAGAGTTAGTCTGGAGAGGTTTGCAAGGGTCCCTGTCACGATTTATTCTGAACAGCTCTGTAACAAGACTCTGATTTACAGACTGTTCCCAGGGTTGCATTCAGAGACTGACATCGAGTGCGGCTGGATGTCAGTCTCATCAACTCAGTGAAAATACTCTTTGGTCTGCCCGAGCTTTGTTGATCTCCCAGAGAGCGAGATGTCCGTAGGGGAATGTTGCAGACTGGCCCGCTGCAGATGTGCTGAGTGACGCACTGAAGCTTGGTGTATCTCGGTGGGGGAGGACCACAATCTAGGATCCTTCCGCTGCCGGACATGGGGGGCAGTGTGTGGTGGAGATGCCTCTCAAATATAAGGGAAAGAATTCTAAACCAGTGGGCCACGAGTAGGTTGGTGGGGGATACATTTGTATAATTTGTGTAAACAATATTGAATGTATGTATAACCACCGAGAATGTTGGATGAAATCTTGTAAGGATCATGTATTGGATATATTTATTTCTCGAATAAAGTATATTTCTAAATAAAGATAATAAAATAAATAAGTAAATTACAGCTCGGCATTCAACACTATCATTCCCTCCAAAGCCTACCATGTATCAACCTCAAAAAACTGTCCCGGCACTCCCTTTGCAACTGGATCCTCGATTTCCTCATCAATGGACCACAATCGTTACGAATTGGCAACAGCACTTCCTCCTCGATAACCATCAGCACAGGAGCACAACAAGACACTGTGCTCAGTTCCCTGCTCTGCTCACTCTATCCCTATGACTGTGTAGCTGGACACAGTTCCAACTGCATCTTTAAATTCAGACTACATCATTGTTGTTGGATGAATTATGGGTAATGAGTTATATTACAGGAGGCAGATTGACCATCTGATTGAATGGTGCCAGAACAACAACCTTGCTCTCAACATCAGTAAGACCAAGGAGCTGATTGTTGACTTTCAAAGAGAAAGGCAGAGGTTCCACAAACCTAATTTCATCAACAGGTCGGTGTGGAGAGACAACACCTTCAGGTTCCATGGCGTGCAAATCTCGGCACATCTTTCTCTACCCAGCACATTGCTGTAATCATAAAGAAAGCCCAATAATGCCTCTGTAATGCCCCACCCCTTCCCCTTCCTTCCCCCACCCCTCCCCTGTGCCCCAATGGATTCATGCCTATTTCTTCCCTCCCTGTCTCCTTCACTCCTTTAGCTTCACAATTCACAACTCTTCAATCTTTTGTCTTACACATTCTGCCTTTTCAGCTCTGGTCCTTGCCCAACCATTTACCAATCAAAAAATCCCATCACCTATATCCACATATTACCTGTTAAAGAAGGAACTGCAGATGCTGGAGAATCGAGGGTTACACAAAAAGCTGGAGAAACTCAGCGGGTGCAGCAGCATCTAAGGAGTGAAGGAGATAGGCGACGTTTCGGGTCGAGACCCTTCTCCAGTCTGAAGAAGGGTCTCGACCCGAAACGTCGCCTATCTCCTTCACTCCTTAGATGCTGCTGCACCCGCTAAGTTTCTCCAGCTTTTTGTGTAATCCACATATTACCTGCCAGGTTTTGTGCTGCCCCTCCTCTCTTCCAGCTTTGTCCCCCCTTCCACCCACAATCAGTCTGAAGGGTTCCAACCCAATATGTCACCTATGAACATTCTCCAAAGATGCTGCCTGACCCGCAGAGTTACTCCAGCAATTTGTGACTTTTTGCTAACTAGCTTCTGCAGTTCCGTTTTTATGCTTTACTACATTGTTGAGATTGTTCATTGAGTATAAAGTCTTATCTTACTATTAACCGCGCACTTATTTTTTGAGAATATTTTGCACTACACCATGATTTATTAATTGGCAAATGTTTGAAGCAACAATTGAATTGTGGAGATTAATTAGGGTAATCTCATCTTGGTCCTATGATTGCTTGTGCCTCTACTTCTCTCCGCATTCTCCAAGCTCTGAACTGTTCTATGCTTTCTCCAATTATTCCACTTGCTTGATATCTTAGCATGAGTAAAGACAACTATTACTTTTGGGAAATTTAAAGCTGTGCTAACAAACTATTGTAGTTTAGGGTTTTACCATGATTGCGTTCTATCATTAAATGCACTAAATGCTATACCCTTTATCCCTTATCTTTGCACTGTAGATGGCTTGATTGCTTTCATGTATAGTCTTTTTCTTGACTGGATAGCACACTAACAAAAGCTTTTCCGTGTAACTTGGTACAATTGGCAATAATAAACTGAGATTTGAGTGATAGCAAAGAGAAGGCATGGTCCCAATGAATGCTGCTTTATGTTAAACATTTCAGTATTATCCAATTTGTAACAGGCAACCCTAACTTTAAAGACTACAAAGAACAGTATAAGATAGCATTTCACTTTTCAAGTTTTCAGTTGGAGTCTATCATGAGTCCTATCAGAATCATAATGTTCAGTGGTATGATCTGCTTTGGGTTCCGATCTTAACAAATAATTTGTATATGAAACAATCCTGGATGATTACAAAAGTAAAACACTGTGGATACTGAAAATCTAAAATAAAAATGGGAAATGCTAGAAATATAGGTCATTCAAAGAGATAAAAATAGTTGCTATTTCAAATCAAAGGCCTTTCATGAGAAATAAAAAAAATAAGTTTAAAGATGCAATATTGCTGTATAATCTAGTTCCTTTGACTATTTACAATCTTTGGTAATTTAAGTTTAATTTCTGGTTTTTTTTTGTTGGATTTAACAGAATCACAAAATATCATATAAAAGCCAGATTAATGATAAAATTCTCCACAGTAGGCCACTTTTAACAGTTATTTCAATATACATACAAAAGGTTTAATTTCTTTTAAGCAGTAGCAGACAGTGAATATTGCTTCCATTTAACATTCTAGCAAACTGGACAGTTCTTAAAAAAAACATCACTTATGTAAGTAATATTGATAGTTGAAACAAGATAAATGTTCTTGTTCATTATTGATTGAGCACCTGAGTTCAATGCCCATGAATAGAGGTTTAAACTCACCAGACAGAAATATCCAGAAATGTTCCTTTTATTATATATTATATATTAATAAAGTCAGTTGAAGTGCGCAAGTAAAAAGTCAAGTGAGTTGTACAGAAGAAACAATCTATAAAGCAGGTTAGGTGCATTCACTGTGCATCTGAGGGAGAACACACTCCTTTTGGCCTAAAATAGTTTTTCAGGTTCCCTGGATTCTGACATCAGAATCCGGATAACACTGCTTAGTATTGTTAGGGCTTTACAATAAAAGCTAAAATATCAACCATATGATGGCAAAAAAAAGTTATTTCTAGTGGTTAAAACTTTCACTTCTAGCTACTTTCTGATGATGTTGGTGGAGCTGTTGAGGAAGACCGTCTCCTCCTGGTCGACGATCGTGATCGCTCAGCACTGCAAGGTATTTGTTGGTCGTGGTGCTGCATCTGAGCTTCCAGAAATTCCCTCTGCTGCAGGTTGATCATCTGACTAATAAGTCCAGGTAGAGCTTGGATAGTTCCTATTAATGTCTCTAATTTAGTCTCCAGTGTTACAATCCTTTTCTCAAGATCTTCACTCCTTTCGTTCAGGTCTGAGATCATGTCATACATAATGTTCTGCGTCTAAAACAAGGGAAAAGAACACGTTTGGAATTTTTACCACGTTGCTATTTTCAAGAAACATATAGCTTTCATTCCAAGCTAACATATATCAGTGAAGTAAGCAACATTCAAAAATGATTTCCTAATTTGCAGAAATAATGAATGATCCATTAAAAAAATCCATCTACATGTTAACATGAAAAACACAATATAAATCCGTTTGGGTACTATCGAAAGAATCTGTTGTAGAATAATTATTACATGTCACTCTGACAGAAACAACATTTAAAGTCAAATTGCAAATTTATCAGTGACAAAATCCTCACAGGTTCCAGTTCCAATTCTTGGCATGGACTTTAAAAACATTGAATATAGTTAAATATTTTCTTCACAAAGTAAATTTTCTTCATTTTAACCAGTTATTTGCTCATACATAAAAATAATTTGATAGTAATTGGATCTTTATTCATATTTGCTATTTATACAAGGCAATGAATTAAAACAATTAAAAAAGAAGTACAAAGTAAATAAGCAAAATAAATGGAGCTAAAATGGATATTATAGCAGTACAAATTTTCCAACCAAAGCAAGTTAAAATATAATAATTTCTCCAATTTTGTCTTCCAATTCCCTTGCGTTTGCCTTCTTTGATCAATCAACATATAAATTCATTTTTTAGTAGGTATCACCACACTGAATAGTCTCAATACCGACTGTTTTGGGGACATTTCTGAGTCAACTGTATGGATGTTGTTGGCAAACCATTGCCATGTTGCTTACTAAAGCAAGCTGTTCAACCGTTTCCCTGCATTCGTGTGGCAAGCTTGTAATTTTAACAATACTTTTTCCATGATGCTTGTGAGGACAGCAAAGATTCTGTAAATGCCAATTCATCTTAAATGCTGACCCCGCAACCAGCAGCAGTATTTGATTTCCTAACATCTGCTATGCTGATATTATATTAAGACAATTCACCAAGTCACAATTGCTTGATGCAAAAAGACTGGTTGATGATACTTGCAGCTCCATTGGAACCTAATAGAACATTGGTATAAAGATCAATGAACAGAAGGCTGGAAGATCTCAGTGGGTCAAGCAGCATCTGTGAAGCAAAAGGTGTGTCGATATTTCAGGTTGAAACCCTACAATAGGACTGATTGCCAGAATACAGCGGTGCAGCTGCTACTGGGACTGATAGGTGATGGGTGGAACCAGATGAGAAAGGCAAGATGGGCAGATGGAACCAGATGGAGGAGAGAAACCAGGGGTAACAAATGGCCAAGAAACATAGATGGACAGGTGAGTGTATGACAGGACACTATAGATGTGGATTACCTGAAAGTGGATAGGGAAAATGCAATAACATGTGGGAAAATTAAAAACTGTTTAATTTGGCAAAAATAATAAAACAAGTAAAAAAAATACACACCTAGCCACTGTGTTTAAGAAGCATTTCAACTGCCGCCTTCTGAACGCTGATCACGTCTCCAGTTTTGAACATCAACTTATCATAGTTGGTTTAATCTGTCCGCTTTTAATTGTTCTTGTGTATCACCCACCAAAAACGAATAAGGATTTTATCTCACAATTTGGTGATCTTATCGCTAGCGTGTTGCCCAAATGTGACCGGGTCCTGATTCTTGGCGACTTTAACATTCATGTCTGCTGTCCCACGAAGCCTCTTGTGAGTGAATGTATGAACCTGGTTGAGTCCTTCAATCTGTCTCAACTCACCACTGGACCCACGCACAAGCTTGGCCATACACTAGACCTAGTGCTTTCGTCTGGTCTCCCAATTTGTAACACAGATATTATTGATGCCTGTCTGTCTGATCATAGTGCTATTATATTCCATATATCTCTGCCTTTCTCTCCCTCAAAATCCCATCTCCCTGCTCGCTACTCCCGCTACGTTAACTCCACGATGGCCAGTAAGTTCTCTGAGGCTCTCATAACCGCCCCCGACATCTGCACTATTGAGGGCATCTATCCTCCATCTCAGCACCGATGACCTAATTTCTCTATTCAACACTACTTGCTCTTCCATTCTCGATTCTGTTGCTCCTCTTAAAATAAAAAAGCCTAAGCCTAAAGGCTGGCCTTGGCTCAATGACACCACCAGAGCCCTAAGAAGAGAATGCAGAAAATCAGAAGTACAAATCTGATAAGCTTCAAATATCCTGAAAAACAATCTTCACAAATACCAGGAAGCAGTAAAATCTGCAAGAACAAAATACTTTTCCACCCTTATTTCCAAAAACGCTCATAACTCCAAGGTCCTTTTTTAGCACCATCACCTCCATCATTTGTCCTGCCCCCAGCACCAGCTTAACTGGGTCCCCTGCTAAGTGCGAGGAATTTACTACATTTTTCACCAGCAAAAAAAAAAATATCAGAACGAATATTACCCCTCCCACCCGTGACCTGGCTGTCTCATTAGTCTGTTCTTCAAAATTAGGCTGTTTCCAACCCGTTACTCTACCCTCCCTTGTAAAACTGATCACCACTATGAAACCTACTACCTGCCCCCTCGACATTGTCCCCACTGCCCTTCTAAAGGATGTCATTACAATAGCCGGTCCCAGTATCCTCGCCATCTTCAACAGTTCTCTGGCACTGGCACTGTACCTACCTGCTTCAAGCATGCGGTGGTCCAGCCACTCCTGAAAAAAACTCGACCCCACCTTGCCAAGCAACTACAGACCCATTTCAAAACTGCCTTTCCTTTCAAAAGTCCTTGAAAAGGTAATTTTAAGTCAACTTATGCCTTACCTTCACCAAAAAACTATCTTGGAAACTTTCCAATCAGGTTTCAGGGCCCACCACAGCACAGAGTCTGCCTTGTTAAAGGTACATAATGACCTGCTGCTCACCATTGACTCTGGCGACTGTGCAATCCTGCTCCTTCTCGACCTCAGCGCAGCATTTGATACTGTCAACCACACCATCCTAATTGGCTGTCTCCGGTACGGGGTTGATATTGATGGCATTGCCTGAGCTGGTTCATCTCCTACCTCAAAGATAGGAGTTTCTCGACTAACATAGGCAACTCTTTCTCCTCCCCAGCTAGCCTCTGCTGCGGGGTTCCACAAGGTTCCATCCTTGGCCCCATTCTCTTCTCCCTGCATATGCTCCCCTTAGGCCAAGTCATTCAAAGGCACGGCATTTCCTTCCATTGCTACGCAGACGATACACAACTCTATCTCCCCCTGAAACGCAAAACCCAATCAAATCTGCTTAACCTTATCTGCTGCCTCGAGGATATAAAGTGTTGGATGGCCCAGAACCTCCTCCAACTAAACGAGAGTAAGTCTGAAGTCATCCTTCTCGGCCCCTCGGACCCAATCAGTACTAACAATAACATATTGTTATTTGACTCAGCGCTGAAATTTGACAAACAAGTCAATGCCGTTTAAAAGCTAGTTTCTTTCAGCTTTGGACGATAGCTAAAATAAAACAATTTCTCCAGTTTGATGACCTTGAAAAGATCATTTATCTCCTCCCGCCTAGATTACTGCAACTCCCTCTACACTGGCATCAGCCAATCTTCCCTGTCTCGCCTGCAACTGGTTCAAAATGCCACAGCGAGACTCCTGACGGGCACCCGAAAAAGGGACCACATCACCCCAATCTTGGCCTCTCCCCACTGGCTCCCTGTGCAGTTCCGAATAAATTTAAGATCCTCCTTTATGTCTACAAAGCCCACAATGGGCTTGCACCCACCTACATTAAAAGTCTGCTTACCCACCACACCACCTCCAGGTCCCTCAGATCAGCCGAACATCCCGCGGTCTAGGCATAAGCTCGGGGGCGACCGCACCTTTGCGGTTGCAGTTCCTAGACCGTGGAATAGCATCACTATTCCCATCAGAACTACCCCCTCCTTTGACTCCTTTAAGTCGAGACTAAAAACTCATCTCTACTCCCAAGCCTTTCTTGACGTCCTCTGAGCGAGGGCTATATGTATGTAGTGATGTTTGTATTTAATCTATGAACCACTGTTGTTTGTTATACTATTCTTATACCAATGTAAAGCACTTTGGCCAACGAGAGTTGTTTTTTAAATGTGCTATATAAATAAAAGTGACTTGACTTGATCTAAAATGTAAGACATTGCAGAGCTGAGTGAAATAGAATAACCTCATTTGCAAGTAGCAAGTAGACAAGTAGAACAAGATATTAAAAAAAAACAACATTATTACTTATTACTCATTCAAAAATGTGGAGGCTTCACAATAGGACAATGGTGAGATCACATCTGGACCACAGTGTACAGTTCCAATCTTAAAGAAGAATATTCAGAGGATTTCTACTGAACTAATACCTAGAATGGGCAGATACAAAATATTGGAGTAACTCAGCGGGACAGGCAGCATCACTGGAGAGAAGGAACGGGTGATGTTTTGGGTCGAGATCCTTCTTCAGACTGTCTGAAAAAGGGTCTCGACACAAAACGTTACCTATTCCTTCTCTCCAGAGATACTGCCTGACCCGCTGTTACTCCAGCATTTTGTGTCTATCTTTGGTTTAAACTATCATCTGCAGTTTTATCCTACACTTGGAATCGGCAGGTTGTGCATTGAGGAAAGACCAGGCAGACTAGGTGTGTATCCACCAGAGTGATGCAGGATTTGAATGAAACATAGAAAATCCTACGGACTTTGACAGGATGGATGTGAAGGGGATGGTTCTCTTCTCTTGGTCCTCTGTGCTTCCCTTGAGTGATGTTGGAAGAATACTGATTCACCCCATGAAGATGGGCAGAAAGCAATAATCGCCAGATAGTTTCCTCGCCCACGTTTGATCAGAAGTTAAGATGTCATAACATCCAGACACTATGTTGAGGACTCCCAGTGCATCTCCCTCCGGAATGTATGAGGCTAAGCCACCGCTTCTGTTGCATTCATTCTGTCAATGGGACAGGACATCCACGGCCTTTAACTTTGGACATACAATGCAAAAACAGGCCCACTGAGTCCGTGCTGACCAGCAACCATCCCATACACTAACATACACACAGTAGGGACAATTTTGTTTACAACTTTACCGAAGCCAATTAACATGTACATCTTTGGAGTGTGGGAGAAAACCCACACAGTCACAGGAAGAACATAGAAACTCCGTACCGACAGCACACGTAGTCAATATTGAACCTGGATCTCTGGCGCGATAACTCTACCGCTGCGCCACTGTACCTTTGTGATGATTATATTTGAAATTTGGTTGATGGTACTTACAATTGTTCGTATCAGGCTGTTACTTGCCTAACCTGTTGGACAGCTATTCGAATTTTGACACAATTCTCCAATGCTAGCAATGTGAATTTCGTAGTGTTCATTGGCCTACATTTTTATTGCTGCTTTTAAACTTGAACACTAATTTATTGTTTACAGCAATAATTTCAAGATTATTATATTTCAAATTTACTTTTTGTACTTTTGTTTTTATGCGAGTTTATTCCATAATTGTAAGTGAACCACCCACAAGATTTCACAGCAGGACAGCGCATCAAAAATTGTCAATCACGGAATGTCTATCTTCACAATCAAAGCCCCATACTGGGACACATAACTCAGAATATCGTCTTAATATGCTTTGAGCTTACAGTCCTCAAAATGCAACACATTACGGCAATATTTGACAGTCAATTTTTCATATTCTAAAAATTATACACATGCTGCATGTTTTATAGCTTTCATCTATCCATTGGAAATTACGGGTTAGTAATAATCACACAGCATAGTCAACATCTTGGAATGAAAAGCTGGAGCTTTATCAATGAAGGTAAAGAAAATGTACAATGTTATTGGTAGTACTGAATTATGTTCCTGGTTTATTGATTAAGGTTGGTTTGATGGAATCAGCATAACGTTGCATGAGAAATGAGCTTTAACATTCAACACAGAGGGGCACCGCATCAGTGCAGAAACACGCAGCCAAAGAGTGGTGGAGTGTAATACTGATTCAACATTCATTCACACAGCGGCACGACATGTGGCTCCACTAACACACTGATCCATGGCATTGCTCAGTAAGTAATCATACATTGATGCGCAGCATCGAGTGCTGCAACCTATACAAATCCATCAAACTCCAACCGGACGGACACAGCATATACGAGAGCATTCGGAAAGAGCGCACATCCACACAGGACGTGACAGTATTTTATTTGACAGATACACTGGGAGGATACACAAATTAATGTATGTGCCCTCTCTCAGGACCCATACCACCCAGTAAGGCTCTAGTTATTCTCAGTTAGCTCATGTCCAACAGCAGACGTGTCAAACACTCCACTCTGTGCTCTGCCTTGGGAGTAGATTACCAGGTGGACACAAAAAACTCAAGAATATGCTAAAAGCTTTCATGAGGAACTGTACTACCAACTACTGCGAGTTTCTGACATATGCCCACTCAAAGGAGAGTCGTGTTTGGAATGGTATGGAAACCAGCAAGGGATTTGCAACAGGAGCACACAGAGGCCCTGTGTAAAGTGATGTCAGCTTTACAAAACCTCTCAAACCTCCCACCCTGTCAGCCATTGGTGGAAGAGTCTGCAGTCCCCACTATGCCTTATTAAGGACTAGGACCAGTCTAGACAAGTCTAGGACCACTAGTCATATACTCAGAATTAAAGGATGTTCCATTAGGAGGAAGCTGAGAAGGAATTTCTTTAGTCAGAGGGTGGTGAATCTATGGAGAAAGCTGTGGAGACCAAGTCAATGCATATTTATAAAGCAAAGATAGATTCTTGATGAGTAAGGGTGTCAGGGGTTATGGGGGGCAGGCAGGAGAATGGAGTTAAGAGGGAGAGATAGATCAGCCTTGATTGAATGGCAGAGTAGACTTGATGTGCCGAATGGCCTAATTCGACTCCTATCACTTATGACCTTATTAACCATCTCCGAACCCTTTAACAGGAGTGGAAATAAATGATCCTTTATCCAGAGGATGTTCCGAAGAAGAGGTACATTATGACTTTGCTGAACTGAGAGTGTGCTACACTGAGACTGAGACCCGGTGCACTCTCCAAGGTGGGTCTAAAAAATAAATCCAAAAGCCTGCCACATCATCACGCCTGGCAGCACACTCCAAACACCCTCTGTGCAAACAAAACCCGCCACCCGCATCTCCTTTAAACTTTGCCACCCTCACCTTAAAGCTCTGTCCTCTAGTCCTTGACATTTCTACCTTGGGAAAACGTTTCTGACAGTTACCCTATCTATGCCTCTCATCCCCCGACTGATGAAGGCAAGCATACCACACACTCTCTTTGACACACTAACTTATTAAGTTGCCACGTTCAGGGAGCTGTGGACTTGGACCCCAAGATCCCGTGGGTCATCAATGCTGTTAAGGCTTTTGCCATTACTTTCCCCTTAATTTAACCCCATAAAATGCGACACCTCACACTTGCTTAGGTGCAAATTACAACTGCCAGTTCTCCCACCCAACTGTAGTTGATCTATATCCCGTTTGTTTTGATAACCTTCCTCACTGTCTCTAACTCCACCAACATTGATGTTGTCTAAAACTTACTAATCAATCCCTAAGACAAATCTCTCCTCTTCTTTTCTCCTTCTCCTTCCTATTAATACTCAACCCAGGCAGAATATTTTGACAAGATTTAAATTAAAGATTTCCAGGGCAAAAAAAATCATCTTAAGCAGTTAGAAGGAAACAGCTAGTTTGATATCTTATTCCTTAAAAATATATCAAAGTGTAAACATAGGCAATAAATTATTGTGCAATTACACATTCCCATTTACCCAGAGAGTGTGCGGCAGGAATAGCCAAACATTTTAACTCCAATTTCTCAGACCCCACTCCTTGTGGAGACGTTAGCTCCCTTGTTAGCAGTGTGGTCTTACAAATAACCCCTCAAAGTTTCATGCATTACTGTGTTTCCTCAACAAATCTATTCTATTCATGGTTTTCCTTGGTCGCAACTATATTTTGGGTTTACTTTACAGATACTCAGCGCTCTTCCTCATAACGTGAACTAAAATTCCAGGTTTATGTTTAATTCTGCTAATAAGGCAGGAGGAAATACAGACTAATACAAGGCAATTAATTTTAAAGGCATCCCTTAAACCAGTTGCAGATGGAAAATACACCTTTCAAGCTCTGATTTATTAAATTATAATTAGCCCAAATCAGCAATTCTGTTCTCTTCATTGATTTGGTTGTCTAAGGTATGATAATAACAACTTACACTTGATATTTGGCTCAACAGTACATGAGTATTTGAAATCATAAGGGAAACAGTACACAATGGCTTTCTATCTATTCCAATAATAAAATCATTAGTTCATGATTGGAAAAAAAATGGTTGCCAGACCACCCCTTGAAATTTTTATCTGCTTGAAAAATCTACCTATTAATTAGCAAATGGGACATCTATAACCTTGTTTTGTGACTAGATTAAACACCTATGACAAGATGGTCCTAGAAACAGAGACACCTTTTTCTGATTCAAAACCATTCCAAGAAACTGATATACCCAATAACATAAACTGCTGGGTACACAAAATGCTGGAGAAACTCAGCGGGTGCAGCAGCATCTATGGAGCGAAGGAGATCGGCCCGAAACGTTGCCTAAACCCTTCTTCAGACTGATGGGGGGTGCGGGGAGGCGGGGGGGAAGAAAGGAAAAATGAGGAGCCCGAGAGCTGAGGGAGAGGTAGGAAGGGGAGGAGACAGCAAGGTTTAACAGAATTGAGAGAATTCGATGTTCATGCCAAGAGGATGCAGACTCCCCAAACGGAATATGAGGTGCTGTTCCTCCAATTTGCGGTGTTGCACACTCTGACTGTGGAGGAGGCCCAGGACAGAGAGGTCAGATACGGAATCGGAGGGGGAGTTGAAGTGCTGAGCCACCGGGAGGTCGGGTTGCTTATTGCGGACCAAGCGAAGGTGTTCAGCGAAACGATCGCCAAGCCTCCGCTTAGTCTCACCGATATAGATCAGCTGACATCTAGAGCAGCGGATGCAATAAATTAGGTTGGAGGAGGCGCAGGTGAACCTCTGTCGGACCTGGAATGACTGCTTGGGTCCTTGAATGGAGTGGAGGGGGGAGAGTGGTGGGATCCCAAGCAGTCGTTCCAGATCCGACAGAGGTTCACCTGCACCTCAAGCCTGATGCGCTGGCAGCTCACTCACGGCTGGTGGGCTGGCAGTTGACTCACTGCTATTCCTTGAAATTCCATTTCAAGCAGGTTGCAAGGCCACCAATTTTCAAATGCGGTTTCCTACCATTTCAAGCAGGGTGCAAGGCCACCAAATTCAAGTGCAGTTTCATACCACTTCAAGCAGGGTGCAAGTCCACCAAACTCAAGTGCAGTTTCATACCACTTCAAGCAGGGCGCTGGGCCACCAAACTCAAGTGCAGTTTCATACCACTTCAAGCTGGGTGCAAGGCCACCAATTTCAAGTGCAGTTTCATGCCATTTCAAGCAGGGTGAAACCACCATAAAACCACACAAAACGCCACACTCACAGTTCAGTAGACAATCAGTGCGTTCAGTTGATTCACAGCTCAGACAGAGTCGTGACCTCTCCCTCCCCTATCTTGTAGAGACTGAGCCACACCCACACTTCCAGGTTTTATAATCCCTCCCCCTCCCACCGAAAGGAGCGTGGCCTTCATGGCGTGATTGACAGGACAGAGATTCTCAACATTTTTTAAACACTAATAACACTTTTATTTTTAATTGATGTAAAGAATCCTCTGCACCTGATGAGTGGAGGGTGACTGAGTAAGATGGCCAAAAATCATAGCCGTAATTGGCCACTTTTTATCTAAAATCAATATACAGTGCAAACAGGAAGTTGTCAAGTTTAGACTTTTAATAATTTGCCATTTCGAACCAACCACCAACAACAACCATTTGCAGTGGTTTATTTCGAACCAACCGCCACCAACCACCATTTACAGTGCTTTATTTCAAACCAACCACCATTTGCAGTGCTTTATTTCAAACCAACCACTATTTGCGGTGCTTTATTTCAAACCAACCACCATTTGCAGTGCTTTATTTCAAACCAACCACTATTTGCGGTGCTTTATTTCAAACCAACCACCATTTGCGGTGCTTTTTTTTTCACTCTAACCACCATTTGCAGTGCTTTATTTCAAACTAACAACCATTTCCAGTGCTTTATTTCAAACCAGCACCATTTGCGGTGCTTTATTGCAAACCAACCACCATTTGCAGTGCTTTATTTCAAATTACCACCGTTTGCAGTGCTTTATTTCAAATTAACCACCATTTGCAGTGCTTTATTTCAAACCAACCACCACCAACAACCATTTGCAGTGCTTTATTTCATACCAACCACCACCAACAACCATTTCCAGTGCTTTATTTCAAACCAACCACCATTTGCAGTGCTTTCTTTCAAACCAACCACCACCAACAACCATTTACAGTGTTTTATTTCAAACCAACTATCACCAACAACCATTTGCAGTGCATTATTTCAAATTAACCACCATTTGCAGTGCTTTATTTCAAACCAGACATCATTTGCAGTGCTTTATTTCAAACCAACCACCATTTGCAGTGCTTTATTTCAAACCTACCGCCATTTACAGTGCTTTATTTCAAACCTACCACCATTTGCAGTGCTTTATTTCAAACCAACCACCATATGCAGCGCTTTATTTCAAACCAACCACCATTTGCAGTGCTTTATTTCAAACCAACAACCATTTGCAGTGCTTTATTTCAAACCAACCATGTTTTCATTTTCAAACCACATTAAGGGCACTCAAGGTCAGTAAAACCACACTCACAGTTTAGTAGACATGTGTTCAGTGTTATTCACAGCTGAGACTGAGTGACGTGACCCTCTTGTTCCCCCATCTTCCAGAGACTAACTAAGGCACTCAACACTTCCGGGTTTTATAGTCCCTCCGGAAGGGGTGTGGCCTTCAGGAGAGAGAATCTCAACATTTTTTAAACACTAATAACTCTTTTATTTTTCATCGATGGGAAAAATCCTCTTGTCCTGCACAGTGGAGTGGGACTCTGAGTAAGATGGCCTAAAATCACAGCCGTAAGTGGCAGCGTTTTTTCTAAAATCAATATACAGAACAACAGATTGTGGTCAAGATCAGACTTTTAGTAATACAGATAATATTTACCTAAATATTTTACACAATAGTTACCTTATGATCACTACTCCTGTTTGATACCCGCGAATATACACGCCCCGCCATTCCATCCCTGAATTTCTGTTGATGCAGTCTCCTCCTACCTCAGTTGATCTGTAGAAAAGAGTTTATGCAATGGTGTCTCAAAAAACCTTATATTCAAGAGGACAAAGAAGGTGCCTGCCATCTACGTGGTTAACATAAAGGAAGTTTTTGCAGCCTGTCTGACCTATGCCGAGTTATATCAGGCGAATTATCTTCAAATGAATTCCAACAAAGTTAATACTATGGACAGACTCCTTCTGAGAAATGTTTCATGTTTAATGAAAGCTATCTGAAAATGGAAACCTTTAGTCAACATCCCTGCAACTACTTGGGCAACTCCTTGGTTCACACATTGCTTCCCACCCAAACCATCCCCTCCCCAGATACTTTTCCCTGCAACAGCAGAAAGTGTAACACCTATCCCTACGTCTTCTCCCTCACATCCATCCAGGGACCCCAGCAGCCGTTCCAGGTGTGACAGTTTCACATACATCTCCTCCAACATCACCTAATGCATGTAGTGCTCCCGAGGTGGGCACCTTTACATTGCTGAAACCAAACATAGACCAGGTAACTGTTTTGCCGAATACTTGCACTCGGTCCATCAAGGTCTGCTGGATCTCCCAGTTGCTGACCACTTTGACTCCCCTTCCCATTCCCACACTGACCTTTCTGAGCCTCCACCATTACCAGAGTGAGGCCACGTGCAAATTCTGATTGGATAGCTTACAACCTAATGGCATGAACATTGAATAATCCAATTTTAGGTAACTAACCAAATTCACCACCCCTTTTCCCCACTCTCTTCCCTGTACCCCGCCTGGAATGTGCATCAATTTTCCAACAATCCCACTCCTTGTCTCCTTTTAATGGGGAGAAAAGGAAAGGGGAGTGATATTGTGGTAATTCCCCTCCACCTTTTCCCCTTCATCTGACTCCAGACTTCATGCCGCTTAGTTGACAATTTATCAGCCATATGCCAATGAATCTCCTTACCTGTATCTACCTATCCCTTGCCTGGCTTTGTCCTGCCACGATCACCCTTCCAGTTTTCACCCCACAACTACAATCAGTCTGAAGTAGGATCCCAGCCTGAAATGTTGTGTATCCATGTTCTCCTGAGATGCAACCAACAACAACAACCATTTGCAGTGCTTTATTTCAAACCAACCACCACCAACAACCATTTGCATTGCTTTATTTCGAACCAACCACCAACAACAACCATTTGCAGTGGCTTATTTCGAACCAACCACCACCAACAACCTTTTGCAGTGCTTTATTTCGAACCAACCACCACCAACCACCATTTACAGTGCTTTATTTCAAACCAACCACCATTTGCAGTGCTTTATTTCAAACCAACCACCATTTGCGGTGCTTTTTTTCACTCTGACCACCATTTGCAGTGCTTTATTTCAAACTAACAACCATTTCCAGTGCTTTATTTCAAACCAACCACCATTTGGGGTGCTTTATTTCAAACCGCCACCATTTGCGGTGGTTTATTGCAAACCAACCACCATTTGCAGTGCTGTATTTCAAATTACCACCATTTGCAGTGCTTTATTTCAAATTAACCACCATTTGCAGTGCTTTATTTCAAACCAACCACCACCAACAACCATTTCCAGTGCTTTATTTCAAACCTACCACCATTTGCAGTGCTTTATTTCAAACCAACCACCATATGCAGCGCTTTATTTCAAACCAACCATATTTTCATTTTCAAAACACATTAAGGGCACTTAATGTCAGTAAAACCACACTCACAGTTTAGTAGACATGTGTTCAGTGTTATTCACAGCTGAGACTGAGAGGCGTGACCCTCTCGTTCCCCCATCTTCCAGAGACCGACTAAGGCATACTTCCAGGCTTTATAGTCCCTCCGGAAAGGGTGTGGCCTTCAGGAGAGAGAATCTCAACATTTTTTAAACACTAAGAACTCTTTTATTTTTCATCGATGGGAAAACTCCTCTTGTCCCGCACAGCGGAGTGGGACTCTGAGTAAGATGGCCTAAAGAAGGATCCCAGCCTGAAATGTTGTGTATCCATGTTCTCCTGAGATGCAGCCTGAGCCGCTGGGTTCCTCCAGCATTTTATGCCTCTTTTTTTGGATACAACCTTGTTGGTTTCTGTTCGATAAAGCAGCAAAGAAGTGTACCACTTTAAACTGGTGATTATTAAACCAAAAGCTTAACTAATTTCCCAATTGATTTTCAGTGCTGCCCAGCAAAAAATTTATTCCCAAAATCAATAGTAGATTTTCTTTAGGAACCCTCTAAAACAGCACAAATATAGACTATTTCAACAGCGCATAGCCGTTTCTGTAGCTATGAACTTGCTCCACCTGCTCCAAGGAAGGCCTCCAAAATAACTGCAGGAAAGTGGTTGAACATTTTATTTACTGAAGTATCTGCAGTGACTTGTGTCCATTTGCTTGTGTGACTACTTCCCATGACGGAGGAGAAAAAATGAGATAGGTGAGTATGAAGTACACAAAACGAGGGAGATATCACGTAAATACAAATGATGCTGCTGATTTTCCATGTTTGGTTACCTGCTTTATTGATATGCAAAATATAATAAATAAAAATCATTTCATGATGCCTTATCATAAATTTAAAAACAGCAACAATAATTCTGCATTTGTTGAGGAACATTAATAGTCTATCAATGAACAAAAATCAAGGTGCAATATTTTAAGAAAATTGACAAATTCATAATGAACCCCACTAACCTTAGCAAGATCCACCAAAGTATTTGCTTGATCGTTTAATTTGCGTTGTTCCATTTTTACACTTCGTAACCTGAAGGCAACATTCATTTTAAATGGTTAATTTCATTTCATTCTGCAATGTTTTCTTCAAAAAAACAACATGCAGTAAAATCCATCAGAGAAAACCACCTGCATGAACAATGATTTTCTTACGTTTAAAAGTTCAAAACCACTCTTCTGTCTGTTAAATGAGAAGCATGCTTCCTTGATATGAAAATTGTGGTAGCATAGAAAAATGTGTGTATTTTGTAATATACTGTATTAGAAACAGCTTCAGATGAATAAAAAAAAAAGGACTTTAGGAATGTCACACCAAAGTTTAGACATTCATAAAAGCCTAAGTATCATGACCATGAGACATAGGATGGCAAACGATCAGTGTCAGACCATCCCCAAAATTCTGCATACTTTCCACCAAGACTTGGTAATGATGATTTAATTGGACTCTGAAGGACATCTCTAGACTGCTCTATGTCAGATGAATTTGTTGCACAATATACATTAACATAACAAAGAGATGTGGATTGCCAATATCTTCTAACTGCATTTGACGAACCAAAGAACAATTGTACAAGGAAACAAGTATTCCCCATTTTGAATTGATCACTCTTAGCACAGCCTATATATTAACTATCAATACCCAACATCTTTAATAATTTTGATTTAGAATGTGCTGATTTTACAATTATGATGCTATTAAGATGATTTACAAAACCTGCTCCCAAATTCTGGAAATATATTTGTCATGAACAAGCCTCAAACTCTGGAAACTGTTGACAATTCCAATGCTCAATTTCTTTGCATTTAATAGATAATCTTTAGTCAGAGGGTGGTGAATCTTTAGTTTTAGTTTAGTTTGGAGATACAGCACGGAAACAGGCCCTTTGGCCCACCGAGTCCGTACCGACCAGCGATCCTTGCACATTAACACTATCCTACACACACACACTAGGTACAATTTTACACAGACACCAAGTCAATTAACCTATATACCTGTACGTTTTTGGAGTGTGGGAGGATACCAAAGATCTCGGAGAACACCTATGTGGTCATGGGGAAAACGTACAAACTCCGCACAGACAGCGCCCGTAGTCAGGATCGAACCCGGATCTCTGGCGCTGAAAGGCAGCAACTCTACCGCTGCGCCACCGTGGCAGCCCTAACCTTGATTAGTACAGGGGTCAGGGGGAGAAGGCAGGAGAATGGGGTTAGGAGGGAGAGATAGATCAGCCATGATTGAATGGCTTGGACTTGATGGGCCGAATGGCCTAATTCTACTCCTATCACATAACCTTATGACTTTATGTGAATTAATGTGAATTCAAAAAAGGGGCATCCTCAGATGTCTGCTTTTTGAATTTACAGAGATACGTTCCTGATCAAACATATTTCTAAATTGCCTAAAATTTCACTGCCAAAATGTTGCTATTTCCTTCTAAGTAATGGTGACATTAAATGACTCAGTGGAGCTCAAGGCTCATTATTCTGCTTGGGTACCATCAGCGGTATTACGGAAGGCAAAATAAAACTACAAAGTTACCTGAATTATACCCAACACTTCAACTTTTGACATGACCATGACAAGAAAATATTATTTCCATTAACTGACCAAACTCTGAAAGTTTATAGTTATTCAACAGTTGTCCACCTTTAGAATCCAACAATTTGAATATAGCAGGGACCAAATTCAGTTCAAACTCAGTTATGATTTTTCAGTACTAACATACATCCTAAATGTCCCTTGGCCCGATATATCTGAAATATTCCTATGTCCGTCTGGCCTGATACCAATCCTGCAAAATGGATTTAATCAAGATAACTTTGCTCAGTGATAAGTGAGAGTCCTATTATAAATAAAACATTACAAACATCTTGCAGCTAGTTACAACCTGTTTAGAATGGCTTCCCGTTCATTTATTATTGTACATGATACTTTTCGAAATTTTAAATTAGATTGATGTGATCTGTTCCAATTTGACACAAGTTTGGCCAATATAAAATTGTTTTGTGGGACTATTATTTTCCACAGTCCATACATATTTTAAAGCTTTACTTATTAATTTTTGTAGTTCTAATATGAGGTTGGAGATGGTTTCAAATCAAATATTATTATGAATAAGCAGCACTTCTAATTTATGAACAATTTATAGAAAATTAATTCAGTTCCAAAACAATTATTTCATTTCTGAGATAATACAACATTATTAATCAAGATAGCGTTTTAATTCTTGAAACTGTTTTCCTTTTTCATAAATTTATGGCAAGTCTTTAAAGACCATGCTCTACTAACAGAAGAAAAATCAATTCATCTTAGAGACAAACAATCAAGCTATTTTAAAAGCCTCTTTATCCCGAGGTTTGAGTGAACTCCTCAAATCCTCTCACTATTCTGCAGATAAAAACCAAGAACTCCCTCATTCTACCCAATTCCACTGATTGGAGTAGGTGTTGTCAGGTTTCAAATTTAAACTCTTCAACGTGCATTCATGTCTTAAAAAAAACCAAAAGGTCATCTGCGACAATTAACGCAAAATTAAATTATTTGCCTGCATGTTATGACAGCACATTTATTGCATTCTCAAAAACTTGCTAAATAGTTACGCAAGTATAAGCATCCATGGATCAGAGGTATATCCAATAATTGTACAGGACGGTTTCATGCCTACGGTGACTGACACGAGTAAGACAACAGTTGAGCACATGTCACTACTAGACACCCCTCAAAATAAGGGAAGGGATTCCACACCAGTGGGCCACATGAGTGGAAAAGGTGGGGGGAAAATGTGTATAATTTGTGTAAACAGTATTGAATGGATGTATAGCCTCCAAAAATGTCGGATGGAGTTTTGTAAGGGTCATGTATCGTATGTATTTATTTCTCGAATAAAGTATATTTTGAAAGAAAACGTTAATTGCAAATGGTAGCCATCGAGCAGCAGCAGCAGAAACTGGAAGGCTCATGATACCTAGGGAGGTGGTTCTTCTGCTGGCTGATTGCAATGGTGGTGTCATTGTAAAGCACATTGGCAGCACAGTGGCACAGAGTTTACAGCGCCAGACACCCGAGTCCGATCCTGACCACGGGTGCTGTCAGTGCGGAGTTAGTACGTTCTTCCTGTGACTGTACGTGTGTTTCTCTGGCAGTTCCGGTTTTCTCCCACATTCCAAAGACATACTGGTAAAAATTGTAAATTGTTCCTTGTGTGTAGGATAGTGCGAGTGTATGGAGTGATAGTCAGTTGGCATGCCAAAGAGTCCATTTCTGCGCTGTATATCTAAACTAAACTAAAAATTGATGATAGAACTTCTAATAAATTTTAACGGTCAACCTACACTGCTGGTATTGATCGTTACCCTTGAAAAGTGACTGCCAAAAATGGGTAAGAAGGTGGCCAAGAGGTCCAAATTCCAGTCCTTTGTGAAAGTATATATCGACAACCACCTGATGCCAACCAGGCACATCAGATAACATTACCTTGGATAAGACCATTGAGAACAAGGATATTTTCAGGAATGCTGCTTTGAAACACAAAGCAAGGCAGGAAGCCAAAGTAAAATTCGAAGAAAGGTACACGACCAGATAAAACAAACTTCCAGAAGCTCAAATTCTAAGTTGTGTACCAGTATAAATATATTTTCATTTAAAATGAAAAATATATATACTATTTCCAAATACAGGCCTTTTCACATTCTGAAGTATAAACCATGCACGAACAAACAAAACACGTCGGAGGTATTTGGAAAATTTGAAAACTCTGAAAAATATTTACAATTTTCAACGCTGGAAAAACTGGAATAGAACTTTATTGGTTGTCAAAGGCTTCCACAGGACATGGCCATGGTTCATCCAGTTCATCCATGTGATTCCATTGCAGAGCAGAGGGGTCTTGACACTTGGCTCTGGGGCTGATCAAGAATGTGATATTGGGGTTCTGGATTCATTAAGGTTGGCTGTGAGTATGGGCAAGGATCCAAGTCATTGGCTGGATCATCCATTGCAGTTACAAAGGCCAATTTTCTTCACCAAGCCATTCCACACCACAGGCCCCTTCCTTTGTTCTTTCCTTCCCTGTAAATGTTGTCAGTCTTTATATTTTCTTAAAATCTTTTACTTTACAATGTTATGATTAATGGAACTATACTCCCAACACACTCATGACTTTGCAGCCAAATTCGGCTCTAACTCCATCTGCAAGTTTGTAGATGATGCCACTGTGGTGGGCCGGATCACAAACAATGACGAGACCAAGTACAGGAAGGAGAGGGAGAAATTAGTAACATGGTGTTAAACAATAACCTCTCCCTTAAGGTCAGCAAGATGAAGAAGCTAGTTATTGACTTCAGGAAGCATGGTGGATTACATACCCCAATCAGCATCAATGGTGCAGAAGTGCAAATAGTTGAGAGCTTCAAGTTCCTTGGTGTTAATATTACTAGCGATGTTCATGGACCAAACACACTGATGCAGTAGTCAAGGGGGCCCACCAACACTTTCATCTCCAGAGGATACTGAGAAAATAGACATCTGTACTGACTCTTCAGCCCCTGTTCACTTAGGAGACCTAAATAGCAACCTCTGGTGACCTTGCTCGCCATCCAAGGTTTCCATGAGGTCACCGGAGGTTTTTGTCACTCTCCCTAATGGTCGAAAGTGGTTTCCGCTTGGTCGAGGCTTCATCTAGGTTGCTGCTATTTTTTCATCATGATTCAAACCGGCCTCGACTAAAAATAGGCTGCCATTTTAAAAATCAATATTTTTTTAGTCGCAGGTCTAGTCGAAGTCGGTTTTCTTCATAGTCGAGGAAGGTTTTCAACATATGCGTGGGAGGTAGTAGGAGGTTGCAGGTCACCTCGACCATGAATTTTTTTTTTGGATGGCGGGCAAGGTCACCAGAGGTTGCTGTTTAGGTCTCCTAAATGGGACAGGGGTACAAACCATTACAGATACACCATTGTAAACATACTGCCAGATTGCATTACAGCTTAGTTTGGGAACAACGCTGTCCAAGCCTGCAAGAAATTTGCAGAGAGTTGTAGATGTAGCGCAGCCCATCACACAGATCTGACTGTGTGCACCATCCACACTTCACACTCCCTCGGAAAAGCAACCAACTTAATCAAAGACATGTCCCACCCTAGTCATTCCTGTCTGGTAGAAGGTACAAAAGGTTGCAAGCGTGCACCTCCAACTCAGGAACAGCTTTTCCCCTCACTGTTATGAGGTTTCTGAATGGTTCTTCCATAAGCTAGGGTACTGTCCAATTCACTTCTAACTCATTGTGGACATTGGACTTTGTCTATGGTAATGGTACACTACAATGCTGAGAACTATATTCTGCACTCTATATCTTCTCCCTGAACCATTGACAATTTCCAGCACTTTAGTTTTATTTTGCTAAAACTCTAATGTCTACACTATTTCCTTTTGTAAAAATGTATTGTTACTTTCTCATTTAATTTATAATCAACCATATTAATGAAGTTTCAATTGGAAATACTTATTTGAATCTTAATTGATTATCTTGAATTAAATGCTTTCTAGTTTTAATGGAATTTATTGTATTTTGTTCATGTGTAATTTTAGTTTGCCATAGAACTGTTTCTTATTTTATTTTATAGATTATTCACAGGTAGTTTAGCTGCAAGAGCAACATAAATAAGATGAAATCAGTAAAGTTTTATCTTTCTTATGTTTTTAAGATCAATTTACCGTTTCATCATACAAATGAATTTCACTTATCACAGATTAGATCATTGTTTCTGATCAGGTTTCCATGGAGGAGGTCAAACCATTAGCTTCACAATGATAATACCTCTTTCTTGCATGCACAGGGGTTTGCAAAATCATTGGAATACAATACATATATAACTTACTTTCGGGCTCTAGATTCATTTTGTAGAAATACAAAAAGACAAACAAAAAAAAGTAAATGTAAAATAATGTATACCATAAAACAATGCACAAAATAATATCAATTTTACAATTGTTTCGCTCTTTTTAGAACAGACTAGGGTAGGAGCAATTAAGTTTGATCTCATGTGATCCTTTGGGAAATAAAAAGTTTTTGTGAAACCAACCTTGCTCAACCAATTTTATAAAATAAATATAATGAAAAAAATGTAATTTTAAATAGTGGGAAACAAAGCTAAGTAATAGATCAAGAAGCCAAGAGAAATTTATATCAGAATAAACTACAGGAAATCATTTGATATTATCCCCAGATGTTTTACAAAAGTTACCATGATATTCAAAGGGAAGTAACAAGGGAACTAACAAAAAACTAATCTAACACGAGAAAGTAAATGACAAGCGCATATTTAAAAAAAAAGACACCAGTATACAGCGAAGCATTATTTATCAATCTGTCCGCACAAGGGTAAATGGATAGAAATAATATTAAATCATTTTTCTCCTGGGCTCTTGTGTGTCTAGTGTTAAAGAAGGAACTGCAGATGCTGGAGAATCGAGGGTTACACAAAAAAGCTGGAGAAACTCAGCGGGTGCAGCAGCATCTAAGGAGCGAAGGAGATAGGCAACGTTTCGGGTCAAGACCCTTCTTCAGACTGGTCAGGGAAACGAGAGATATAGACGGTGATGTGGAGAGATAAAGAACAATGAATGAAAGATATGCAAAAAAGTATCGATGATAAAGGAAACAGGCCATTGTAAGCTGTTTGTAGTGTGAAAATGAGAAGCTAATGCGACTTGGGTGGGGGAGAGATAGAGAGAGAAGGAATGCCAGGGCCCGAGGGCTGAGGGAGAGGTGGGAAGGGGAGGAGGGAGCCAGGGTTAACAGAATTGAGAAAATTCAATGTTTACGCCCAGAGGATGCAGATTCCCAAAGCGGAATATGAGTTGCTGTTCCTCCAACTTGCGGTGTTGCTCACTCTGGCCGTGGAGGAGGCCCAGGACCGAGAGGTCGGATACGGAATGGGAGGGGGAGTTGAAGTGCTGAGCCATCGGGAGGTCGGGTTGGTTATTGCGGACCGAGCTGAGGTGTTCGGCGAAACGATCGCCCAGCCTCCGCTTGGTCTCACCGATGTAGATCAGTTGGCATCTGGAGCAACGGATGCAGTAGATGAGGTTGGAGGAGGTGCAGGTGAACCTCTGTTGGACATGGAACGACTCCTTGGGTCCCTGAAAGGAGTGGATGGGGGAGGTGAAGGGACAAGTGTAGCATCTCTTGCGGTTGCAAGGGAAAGTGCCCGGGGAAGGGGTGGAGCGGGAGGGAAGGGAAGAATTGAAAGGGAGTAGCGGATGGAGCGGTCTTTGCGGAAGGCAGACGGGGGGGGGAGAAGGGAAGATGTGGCGAGTGGAGGGGTCATGTTGGAGGTGGCGAAACTGGCGGAGGACTATCTGTTGTATGTGCCGGCTGGTGCGGTGAAAGGTGAGGACCAGGGGGGACTCTGCCCTTGTTGTGAGTGGGGGAATGGGGAGAGTCACTGCAAGTTGGAGGAACAGCTCCTCATATTCCACTTGGGGAGTCTGCATCCTCTGGGCTTGAATTTTCTCAATTCTGTTAACCCTGGCTGCCTCCTCCCCTTCCCACCTCTCATTCAGTCCTCGGGCCCTGGCATTCCTTCTCTCTCTATCTCTCCCCCACCCAAGTCGCACTAGCTTCTCATTTTCACACTACAAACAGCTTACAATGGCCTGTTTCCTTTATCATCCTGCAACAACCCGGTTTAGGAATAGCTACTTCCCTACAGCCATCAGGCTATTAAACCTGGCTCAGAACTCTGAACATTAATATCCCTCCATCTGTTATTTGCACTTTATTAATTTATTAATTCATGGGTGTATTTATGGATAGAATTGTAGTCAATGCCTTCTATGTTCTGTTGTGCTACGCAAAGAAAGATTTTCATTGTCCTGTCAGAGACACATGACAATAAACTCTTTTGACTTTTTGACTTTGACTTTTTTCATCAATACTTTTTTGCATATCTTTCATCATTGTTCTTTATCTCTCCACATAACCGTCTATATCTCTCGTTTCCCTGATCCCTTACCAGTCTGAAGAAGTCTCGACCCGAAACGTCGCCTATCTCCTTTGCTCCTTAGATGCTGCTGCACCCGCTGAGTTTCTCCAGCTTTTTGTGTAACCCTCTTGTGTGTCTAGTCCTTTTCGAAAGAGGGAATATATCAAAGAAAGACACAAAATGCTGGAGTAACTCAGGTCAGGCAGCATCTCTGGAAAAAAGGAATAGGTGGCGTTTCGGGTCAAGACCCTTCTTCATACTCTTCTTCTCAACCTGAAACATCACCTTTTTCTTTCCTCCACAGGTGCTGCCTGACCCAATGAGTTACTACAGCGTTTTGTGGCTATCTTCGATGCAAACCAGCATCTGCAGTTCCTTCCTAAACAGATATCAAAGATACAGCTAATGCACCCATTTCACCCACCCATGCTCGCTGGTTCCCTGCTGGGAGTACACAATCACAGAATTACCATAGATCTTTTACAATCCATTATCTAAACCAAACAACAAAAATAAATATGATTTAAATACAGTAAATTCTGTTATCACAAACAATTAGTCACTTAGAATTTAAAAGACTACTTTTAACATTAACAATTAATTGAGGGAAACAAACATTTCATTAAAGAGCATGCATTTTCACTAAGAATTGATGAAACAAATAACTGCAGATAAAATCCTTGTCTTTGGCAGTTTTCCTAAAGGGGCTGTCCCACTTGGGCGACCTAATTGGCGAGTTTAGAAGAGTTTGAAAAAATGACATGTTGAAGACCTCCTTCGACTATGTAGATGACCTCCTTCGACTATGTTCAAGACCAGCTTCGACTAGCTAATACTAGCTACGACTAATTTTAGGAAAATTGGAACACCGAATAGTGGAGAGTGAAGACGACCTCCTTCGATTTCCTTCGACCTCCCTTCGTCTATGATGAAGACTATCTACGACTATCTTTGACTACCTTCGACTACCCTCGATTACCTACGACTAACATGCCGACCTACTACGACCTACTATGACTAAACCCACGAGTAAAATGGCAACCTTTTTTTAATTCACTGGCATTTTTTAACATATTGAAAAAAACGCCACGCCCTAGCTGAGGCCTCGAGTACGCGGAGACCACTCTCGAGCATGAAGGAGAGTTACGAAGATCTCCTACGACCTCGTGTGGACCATGTATGAGTCGAGGGCAAACTTGTCAGAACTCGCGGATTAGGTCGCCCGAGTAGGACAGGCCCTTTACAATTGCCTTGTTTGAAGGGATGGCTAGTCAGTTTACACTTCTGCTTTTTAATCTAAATTAATAATGAAAGGAATTTATCCTGCAATTCTGCAAAGTTAAATCACTAGCAAAAATATGAACAATACTCACTGATGGATGGCTTGCAAGAATTTGCGTTGATGTTTCCTCACTTTTGCATGGTCAATCTTTTTAACTAATTTTGTATTTTTGTATATTAACCATGTTTCCCTGAGAACATTGGCAGCTGCATTTTTTACCTATACGTAAAAATTTGGGGTCATTTTCTGCGCATATTCGAGTACAGAGCTTGTTTTCAGAGTACAAAAAAATTAATTAATTAATGAGCCAAACATCGTTCTTCTAAATTAATTCAACCAAAAGAGCATTTGCATTTTGCCACTTAATATAAGATCCATTGCAATGGCACTATAGGACAGATTTGATTATAATCTAATACAGTGACCATTACTATCAGTTTGTAATTATATTTGTTACTGAAATGAAACTCAGGATTTGCATACAATTAATTGACATAGATTAGAAGCTAACATACAATTCTGAAACCTTGAAATGCCAGAGGGTAGTCAGAGACTATGATCACTGATATAAGAATCCAAACCCTTTAAAGTGACTCTATTGGCACTGAACTCCTCCATGCAACTTAGACATAATAACTTTAAATATTGAAAATGAGAATCATATTTTACAATACACAAATACAATACTAGGCAAGAAACCAAAACTAATGCATATCTCATGAATCACTAGAAGTTCATTTAGTTATGCAATAACAACCGCTTTTCCCGTGACATTCAGTTTGAGCTAAAGATACCATCAAAATAATGGTGTGGCAAATTCAAGAGTAGACAGACACACAACTAAGCAAGGACATCATGCAATGAGTCCCACCCACTATAAAGCACAATGATATTTATTTTGTTAAAGTAATATGTTGTCTGCTTCAAATGGAACATACACAAGTAAGATTGGGGATACACTTAAATGATAACTTTAAACTGTCAGCCACACAAAAGTTAACGTGTGCTCATTGTCATCTAAATTAATACATTTCAATCACTAATAATCTATGACAAATATATGCTAAAAATTAATATGTCAATATTTGTTAACATTCCCATTGTGCCTATTTCTTCCGCTCTGCCTTCATCAAATGTTTTCTTTCCTCTCTTATTTCTTTTCTTCCAGTGGGTGATTTGGTGCTGAATTCACCCACACCAATTTATGCTTTCTTCCAAATAGATTATTTTCACAATTCTTCAGTCTGAGTTTATATGATTGATTTAAGAAAAGTAATTTTTGCTTACTCAATCGGGTACTCAGTAACCGGGACTCCAACATCATCAGTCAAGCACATAGAAACATAGAAAATAGGTGCAGTAGGAGGCCATTCGGCCCTTCGAGCCAGCACCGCCATTCAATACGATCATGGCTGATCGTCCGCTATCAATAACCCGTGCCCGCCTTCTCCCCATATCCCTTGACTCTACTAGCCCCTAGAGCTCTATCCAACTCTCTCTTAAATCCATCCAGTGATTTGGACTCCACTGCCCTCTGTAGCAGGGAATTCCATAAATTCACAACTCTCTGGGTAAAAAAGTGTTTTCTCAGCTCAGCCTTAAATGACCTCCCCTTTATTCTATGGCTGTGGCCCCTGGTTCTGGACTCACCCAACATTGGGAACATTTTTCCTGCATCTAGCTTGTCCAGTCCTTTTATAATTTTATATGTTTCTATAAGATGCCCCCTCATCCTTCTAAACTCCAGTGAATACAAGCCTAGTCTTTTCAATCTTTCCTCAAATGGCGGTCCCGCCATCCCAGGGATCAATCTCATGAACCTAAGCTGCACTGCCTCAATCACAAGGATGTCCTTCCTCAAATTAGGAGACCAAAACTGTAGACAATAGTCCAGTTGTGGTCTCACCAGAGCCCTATACAACTGCAGAAGAACCTCTTTACTCCTGTACTGAAATCTCTACCATCAGCATGAAGCCCAGCGTGCACATGGGAACATCATCACTGGGCCATTTCCCCTCCACCATCACCCTGCCATTTCCCCTCCAAGTAAAGAATTATACTCAACAAGAAACATATTGCCAATCCACCATGTATTCAAGAGAGAGTTAGATATAGCTCATAGGGCTAACAGAATTAAGGGATATGGGGAGAAAGCAGGAACGGTATACTGATTTTGGATGATCAGCCATGATCATATTGAATGGTGGTGCTTGCTCGAAGGGCCGAACGGCCTGCTCCTGCACCTATTTTCCATGTTTCTACCATCACACGGTCTAAATCCTGGAATTCCCTACCATAGTGTGGGAGGACATTCCCAAAGCCGTTCATGAAGACCATCCATTTCTTTAAGGCAATTAGATTTGACCAAATAATGCTGTTTTCACCAGCAAAAGCCCACACACAGTCAAAGAATTTTTAAAAGTTTCAGATGTCCCTTCCTCTGATATATTTACTGGCAACTTGTCAAAAACACAAATATAAAAAACAACTCTTGGTGGGTAATTTCAACGAAAAGAAAGCCTGGCCCTACTACAGCAAATTAGGGCCTAATATTTCACAGACTCATTCCATTCTCTTTAGAATGAGGTACAGGAAACACTGAAATAAAATGTTGTACTCTGCTAAGTATTTTTAGTACTATTAAAAAGAGCATCAGACATTACTACAGGATTGACAATAAAATTGGGGTTGATGTATTTTGTTTTGGATATGAGGAATAATGACCTTGATTACCACTCTCTCAAAATACTAACAACATTCACCACCTCCACATTTTACAGAGCTCTATTACTGCCTGATTGATGTAGGACATGTTTACTTGACCTCAGAGGGCAAACAGCATAAATGAGATTGCTAAACACAAGTAGGTTATGCCCTGTGCTACTGCAAGCGAATATTGAAGGATTATGTTTTGGTGCTGCTCACAGAGGATTGCCCAACAAATGAGGTTATTTTCTAAATACACTACTCTGCTCTCTGTTGTGACTTATGTTCCTTCTGCTTATCCATCATATTCAGCTTAATAGTTATTTGTTTTCTGTCATTGATTTCACATTCAATTCTGATGAACAAATTTGAAATGCATTCAGCATATCATAGAAACCTGCTGTGCATCAGTCCCATCCCCTGTGCCTGTCCTGACATTTGATAGAGCAACCCAGCTTTGTGCTGCACACTTGCATTTTGTGCATTGCCTTGCAAGTCTTTCATTCACATCCAATTCCGCTTGAAAATCATTAATGGAAGTATCTTCTAACATCCTTCCAGATGGAATGATTCAAAACTCAACAACTCAAGTAAAAATTCTCCTCTTCTCTCCTCTAGTTTTGACAATAATATGAATCTATGATCACTAGTTATTTATTCACTTACCACATGGAATAATACGTCTCCCTCTTTTCAAACAAGACTTTCATCATCTTGGGGCATGAGAAGGTCAGTTCCTAACCTTTTCTGTTCCAATAACATTTTATTTTTGTATTTAGAGTAAGATTTGGATTAATTGCAAAACAAACCGATTACTAATCAAATGTTAGCAAGTAGCCCCAACTCTGACATCTGATAGAAGGGAAGTTGTTAATGAGGCAGCCAAAGATAACTGATTCAGGACACTATATTGAAGAACTCCCGTTGTGAATTAATGGGATCGAGATGATTGGGTTCCAATAACCACAACCATTTCATCTGTCGATATGTCCCCACACTGGATTGCGTGCTTTCCCAATTGGTCAAGTACTGACCAGATATCAAGATAAGACACTCATTTAAATTTAAATTGTATCAAACATTGTGTCAATCTTTTGGAACTATGCTATACAAAAATCTGGGGCAGAGTGATTCCCAGAGACATCAAAATTGAACATCAGGCAGTGGGTTATTGTTGAATTAATACTGTTCATAGAAACATAGAAATTAGGTGCAGGAGTAGGCCATTCGGCCCTTCGAGCCTGCACCGCCATTCAATATGATCATGGCTGATCATCCAACTCAGTATCCCGTACCTGCCTTCTCTCCATACCCTCTGAACCCCTTAGCCACAAGGGCCACATCTAACTCCCTCTTAAATATAGCCAATGAACTGGCCTCAACTACCCTCTGTGGCAGAGAGTTCCAGAGACCCACCACTCTCTGTGTGAAAAAAGTCCTTCTCATCTCGGTCCTAAAGGATTTCCCCCTTATCCTTAAGCTGTGACCCCTTGTCCTGGACCTCCCCAACATCGGGAACAATCTTCCTGCATCTAGCCTGTCCAACCCCTTAAGAATTTTGTAAGTTTCTATAAGATCCCCTCTCAATCTCCTAAATTCTAGAGAGTATAAACTGAGTCTATGCAGTCTTTGTTCATAAGACAGTCCTGACATCCCAGGAATCAGTCTGGTGAACCTTCTCTGCACTCCCTCTATGGCAATAATGTCCTTCCTCAGATTTGGAGACCAGAACCGTAAGCAATACTCCAGGTGTGGCCTCACCAAGACCCTATACAACTGAAGTAGAACCTCCCTGCTCCTATACTCAAATCCTTTTGCTATGAAAGCTAACATACCTTTCGCTTTCTTCACTGCCTGCTGTACCTGCATGCCTACTTTCAATGACTGGTGTACCATGACACCCAGGTCGCGCTGCATCTCCCTTTTCCTAATCGGCCTCCATTTAGATAATAGTCTGTTTTCCTATTTTTGCCACCAAAGTGGATAACCTCACATTTATCCACGTTATACTGCATCTGCCAAACATTTGCCCACTCACCCAGCCTATCCAAGTCACCTTGCAGTCTCCTAGCACCCTCCTCACAGCTAACACGGCCCCCCAGCTTAGTGTCATCCGCAAACTTGGAGATATTGCCTTCAATTCCCTCATCCAGATCATTAATGTATATTGTAAATAGCTGGGGTCCCAGCAGTGAGCCTTGCGGTACCCCACTAGTCACTGCCTGCCATTGTGAAAACGACCCGTTTATTCCTACTCTTTGCTTCCTGTTTGCCAGCCAGTTCTCTATCCACATCAATACTGAACCCCCAATGCCGTATGCTTTAAGTTTATATACTGATCTCTTATGTGGGACCTTGTCGAAAGCCTCCTGGAAATCCAGATACACCACATCCACTGGTTCCCCCCCATCCACGCTACTAGTTACATCCTAGAAAAATTCCACAAGATTCGTCAGACATGATTTACCTTTCGTAAATCCATGCTGACTTTGTCCAATGATTTCACCACTTTCCAAATGTGCTGCTATCCCATCTTTAATAACTGACTCTAGCAGTTTCCCCACTACCGATGTTAGACTAACTGGTCTGTAATTCCCTGTTTTCTCTCTCCCCCCATTCTTAAAAAGAGGGGTTAAGTTTGCTACCCGCCAATCCTCAGGAACTACTCCAGAATCTAAAGAGTTTTGAAAGATTATCACTAATGCATCCACTATTTCCGGAGCTACTTCCTTAAGTACTCTGGGATGCAGCCTATCTGGCCCTGGGGATTTATCGGCCTTTAATCCATTCAATTTTCCCAACACCACTTCCCGACTAACCTGGATTTCACTCAAGTACTCCTTTGACCCGCGGTCCCCTGCTATTTCCGACAGATTATTTATGTCTTCCTTAGTGAAGACGGAACCAAAGTAGTTATTCAATTGGTCCGCCATATCCTTGTTCCCCATGATCAACTCACCTGTTTCTGACTGCAAGGGACCTACATTTGTTTTAACTAATCTCTTTCTCGTCACATATCTATAAAAACTTTTGCAGTCAGTTTTTATGTTCCCTGCCAGTTTTCTTTCATAATCTATTTTTCCTTTCCTAATCAAGCCCTTTGTCCTTCTCTGCTGGTCTCTGAATTTCTCCCAGTCCTCTGGTATGCTGCTTTTTCTGGCTACTTTGTACGCATCATCCTTTGCTTTGATACTATCCCTGATTTCCCTGATCAATGATCCTGATCAATAGTACGACTTTAGATAGATTCTATCATATTGATGGGGACTTGGAGTAGGTTTTTTGGGAGGTAATTAGATTGAATTTTCCCTTTTGTGTGCAGGACCCTGACCGACAGATAATTTTACATTTTCTCAGAGTGTGAAGAACCTGCAAAATGTAGTTTGTATTACAAGCTATGAAGCTTGACACATCGTTGTAACCGGACATTGCAGTTCTAGCTGACATTTACTGTCTTCAATAAACGATGCTCTGTTTATAGCTTTTCTTTTATCCATACTTTGCAGCTTTACTTGGTCAAGTGAAATTGGTCAAGAAATACCCCAGAAAGTAGAAAATGCACTGGAAATACTCAACAGGCAAGTGAGCATTTGAAGGGAGAGAAACAAACTTCCAGGCCATTGGGATTACGTCTTCAGGTGAAGACTGAAGTTGAAGCCCCCAAGCAGAAGGACATGAGACTTGTGACTTATTTAATCTTTTACTAATTGTTTTACTGCATTTGGCTACACCGTAATAAACGTATTTTATTTGTTACCTTAAAGGTTTCTTTCTCCATCATTGATCAGAATCCTGGAAACCTGCATGTATCATTGGACTGGAGAGTTGCTTTGTTTATCTAAATTAATTTATTATTCGTTAATAAATCTGGACCACGGCCTCAGGCCCCAAGTGGGTAGTCCTGGTGAGGCTCGAGGTTCTGTGTTGCTGACAATTAAAGCTCATTTGGAACATTACAGCTCCACTGCTGATATCATGCATGACTCTGGTTGCTTTTGTTAACTGTTACGTTGCCTTTTCGCTTGGCAAATGCGAGAGAAAGTCAGTGCTAAGCACATTTTTTGCATATCCTCTGCATTTCCAGACCAGACATGAGGCTTACTGCATAAAGCAATTCTCCACTAAGATGTTCATGCAGAATTTCAGTTTAGTTTATTGCTGTCACATGTACTGAGGTACAGTGAAAAGGTTTTGTTTGTGTGCTATCCAGTCAAAGGAAAGACTATACACGAATACCATCGAGCCATCCACAGTGCACAGATAAAGGATAATGGGTCCGACCTTTAGTGCAAGATATAACATTGAAGTCCAATTAAAGATAAAAATAAGGTAAATGGGAGGTCACAAACACTGTCTAGCAAAGGAAAGGACCATTCAGTTGCCTGATAACAGCTGGGAAGAAATTGCCCCAGTTAAAGTGGCGGCGGACTTCAATCTCGACCCTGCGGGATCTCTTCAGAGTTAACCAGGATTTTCCAGTTTTAGTTTTAGTATTAGTTTTAGAGATACAGCATGGAAACAGGCTCTCTGCCCAGCAAGTCCGACCTGACCAGCGATCCCGTACACGAGCACTGTCCTACACATTATGAACAATTTACAAATTTTCACCAAAGCCAATTAACCTACAAACCTGTATGTCTTTGGAATGTGGGAGAAAATCTGAAGCTCCCGGAGAAAAATCACGCAGTTACGGGGAGAACGTACAAACTCCCCAAGGACAACACCCGTAGTCAGCATCGAACCCGGTTCTCTAGTGCTGTAAGGCAGCAACTCTACTGCTGTGCCACCGTGCTGCCCCAAAATTGGCTGCTCACAAGGTTCAAGGTTAGTTTATTTGTCACATAATCCAATTGGTGTAGTGAAATGTTTCTTGCCATGCAGCACATAAAACAAAGACTACAGACATAACACTAATAAAGAGATTTAAACATTTAAAAAAAACATCCCCCCACAATGGTTCCCATTATGAGGGAAGGCACAAAGTCCAGTCCCCAACCCATGTCCACCCATAGTCAGGCCTATTGAGGCCTCCACAGTCGCCTTCATGGAGGCCCGATGTTCCAGGCCATTCTCACCGGGTGATGGTGCTCCGGCGTCAGGAAAATTCTCTCAGCGGCTTGGGACACCTGGAACGGCCACCTCTTACTGGAGTCCGCAGCTTCCGAAGCCGACAAGGCCGTACTGAATGGAGCTCCCCCACTGGCTCCCGATGTTAAAGTTCAGCGCCGCGGCCCGCTCCACAGACCCACAGCTCTACGATGTTTGTCTCGGCGGTCTCAGCTCACCAGAGTTCCAGCGCGACGACCCAGGCAAGGCATCACCCGCTCCGCCCCGCGATGGCGCTCCAGCACTCTGCCGCTGCCGAAGCCGAGGTTCTGGGCGGTCCCCTCAGGAAACGCTGCTCCAGGCCCGCTGGTAGGCCGCGAGGACGGGTCGAAGATGCAGCCCAGAGAAAAGCTGCCTCTCTGACCAGGTAGGGACCAGGAAAAGTAGTTTCCCCCTTCCCCCCAACATAAAAAAGAATAGGCTCCAAAACCAAAACACTTTAACACACTAAAATAAAGAAAAGGGTGAAAAACATACAGCTGCAGGCTGGGCAGCCATACCATACAGGATGGCACCCCCTGGAGAGAGTGCACCAGATGACTTGTCGTGAAACAACTGCGAGCACTGGCCGCACCATAGATAATGCCAACCAGAATGTAAGAACTGAAGAAGGGTTCTGACCCAAAACGTCACCTATTCCCTTTCTCCAGAGATGTTGTAACCTGCTGAGTTACTCCAGCTTTTTGTGTCTATCTTCGTTTTAAACCAGCATCTACAGTACCTTCCTACACAGAATGAAGGAACACTTGCATCTCCTACTCCAACTGGATTCTCACAGCTACTGATGCTGGCTGACAGTCCTTGTGTGGTAACTCAGATACCCCAATGCAGCAGGGAGCTTCCAATCAAAAGAATGAATGCCCATAAACTGATTTTTTATCCCATTTGGTAATGGAATCTGATTTCGTAGTGGATTTATTTTCTTTTGCTGAAAGCACCTCCTCCCTGATCTAATTCTAGTTCCATTCCGCTGATATCCAGCTGATTTACAAATACAAAGATGTTTTGCCAAATTTGTAAAAGACACCAAGGCACTTTTCATGAATCCTTCATGTGCAAACTATTCAATCTCAAAAGTGACTGAAGCCTTTAGTTTAGTTTTCAAATGCAGCATGGAAACAGGCCCTCAGGCCTACTGAGTCAGTGCAGACGATTGATCACCCATTCACCCTCGTTCTATGTTATCTCACTTTTGCATCCACTCCTACACAATGGGCACACTTTCACAGAGGCCAATTAGCCTACAAATCCGCAGGGCAAACATGGAAATTCCACACGTACAGCCCCCGTGGTCAGGATCAACCCCGGGTTGCACCATCTCTCTGCTTAATTCCAAGAACAACAAACTGACTCCCCACCTCCCTTTCTCTCCCTTACCCCCCTTTTCTTCACCCACCTCCCCTGTACTCACTTGAATTCACACCTACTACTACCCTTCAACCCCCCCCCCCCCTCCCATTTTCGTTCCTCTGGCTTCATAATTTGCAACCCTTCAATCCTTTTGTCTCAATCCTTTTGTCTCACAACTTTTGTTTTAATCTCTGGCCTTTTTTCCAACCATCTGCCTATCAAATCTACCCTGTCCCCTCGCTTGTGTCCACTTGCCACGTTTTTTCCTGCCTCCTTTTTCCCAGCTTTCTTTCTCCCTACCCGGCAATCAGTCTGAAGGGTCTCGATCCATAACGTTGCCTATCCATGTTCTCCACAGATGATGCCTGTCCCGCCGAGTTACTCCAGCACTTTGCATCCTTTTCTATGTCCAAAGAATTACCCGAGTGCTAGATTCCAGAGAATGTTGGCCAAAAGCATCTCAGCCATTGGAGCATCGGTCTCTGCAATATGCCCACAATTGCTGAAGCCATGACAATTGCTTCAAGCTAGAAGGGTTGAGGTTGAGAATAGTACTTCACTGTAGTGGCATATGGGTATTTTACACAATGCTGGACTATTGTGTTTCCATGAATGCACCCCCCTAAAAATAAATTGTCTGCAAAGCATCTTCCAAACTGTGGCAATTATGTATTTTGGAAAGAAAGGTGCTTTTTAAACAGGTGGAATGGAGATACGAGGTAGTGACTACAGGCAATCAACTATTATGCTCTGAGAAAAGAAAGGTCTCCTGTATATCAAAATGCATCTCCCTATCCCCTGCTCCTCAGGCAACACATTAAAAAAAATTAAAGAGTAGCCCCTTCCTCCATTGCACTTAACTCAAAAGAATGTTACGATATATGGCACTTAATTTTATTTGGACATCTTCTCTGCCAGCTTGACTACTGCATTGCAATTCAACTGTGTTTAACTCAAAAACATGCAGCAGCATGACAGAAATTGCTTATACACGGTATCACCAGTAATCTAATGCATGAGAAGCATCAACACAAAAGCATCAGCAGCCATCAATGTTTGCAAGCTGATTCTTTTAATCCTATTTGGTATTGGATATATTGAACTACAAACTGACATACAGGATATATTCGTTTAATGAAAACACCATCTCCCAAATCTAATTTTGGTTAATTTTGGGAAATAATTGCTTACTCGTTTTGACAGTTGTGTATCCATCATAAAATTATGCACATGTTTTTCTGCTTTTGTAAGCTCCAGCTTCCGGGCAACGACAGCGACAACCAGAGCAGTGCAGCCAGCACCCTACAGAGAAAAAGACATTGCAAGAAATAATAAATTCTTGGCATCAGTTCAGTTAAAAATTGTTATTATATCCACTATTACAGTCAGTGCATCAGTGGGAGAACAAGGACTCAACGCACAATCCATTCCTCTGAGAGAAGGGAAATTAATCCAGGTCACAATTATGTTGTCCAGCTGCTGAAAGTGATTATATTGTTGGACTAGGATTACTGACCCAGTTTCTATTAGTTCTGAATCCACGGGGCTATCCACGGGCATACTCAAATCAGTACAACTGGCACCACGAGAAGTCCTAACTTAGACGGGAAATGCAATTAAAACGGAAATTAGTGCAGAAAAAGCAAAGTTGTTGGAAGTACTTGGTTAATTTGACTTGGGGTGGGGGGTGGGGGGGGGGGGGGGGCTTGGTGCCTTATATAGAAAAGTGCCTTAGTTCCCACAGTTGAAATATTTCATTATATAATAAATATAAAAATCTATCAAAAAGTAATTTTACGTCTTCATAGGAAATTGGTGTCACTAGTTAGCAATTATTACGCATCCACAAATAGCTGTGGCTTGCTAGAGAGCAGTGAAAAGAAAGCACATTGCTCTGGGTGGACCTCATATCTAGGTCAGAGCTGATAAGCTTGGCGTTAGTCACCAGCTAGATCTTTATAACAATGCAGTAGTTTCCTAGTCACTACTCTTAGATTTTTTGGTAAAAGATCCAGATGTATTTAATGAATTTAAGTTCCCAGCTGCAACGCATAACTTGAATTGTCCCTAAACAGAATAATCCAGTTTAAGTAGACTAAATGAATTAACTATTGCACTTCCCTATTTTATTGAAGGACAGCCCACCCCATTTACATATTGTACAACACAATAGGCCAACATGCCCACAGTCTCATTTCCAGGGTAGAGGATTCTAAAACTAGAGGGTATGGGCTTAAGATGAGAGACTTACGAGGAACCTCAGGGGCAACATTTTCATTTAGAGATTAGTCCATATCTCAAATGAACTGCCAGAGGAAGCTGTAGAGCAGGTGCCATTACAATTCTTGAAAGCAATTTGGACATATAAATAGATAGGGAGGGTGTAGAAGGCTATGGGGCAAATGCAGACAAATAGGCCGAGCCCAGAATACAAACCTGGTCAGTGTGGACAAAGTGGGCCAATGTGGGGGTTGCACACTGTACAGTTCTAAAACTATAACAGGACGGAATTTTTATCTCTACCTTTTGGTCATTCTGGCATTTTCAGAAAGAGGGACATTATCGAATCTGTTTGATTTGCTTCCATTTAAATGATGGGACTTGCGAACCTCCAAGCCCAATTTACTACTCTGTATTCCACTCAAATCGTGAGGACCCTTTCACCGATTCTGCTATTTTGTTAACAATTATGTTAAGGACTAGCTGAGGCAACATTTTTTTCTGATCAGTTGCAATACTAAAATATAGAGCTGATTTATAAAAACAGAAAATTGCAGTGTGTTGCTTACACTGTGCATTTTTATCATTTGGAATCTGAATTGTGAAAGGCAAATGAAAAAAACAGAGACTCTAGGGTTATCTGTGTTCAAAATAAAATGAAATCTCTCAATGAAATCTTGCATTCGGCCAAATGCATTCATTAGGTCTTGATGCTTTTATCTGTACAACACTATAGAATGCCTTAAGGCACATAAAACTGGATATTAAAGCTGTAAATGTCAGCAGATGTTTTTTTTAAAAGCCATGGATAGTGGCGGGGGGGGGGGGGCTATCCATTTCCATTACATAGATGTTGATTTGAAAACGACTGAAAATAAAAAAGTATTAAAAGATTCACTGACAACATAATGTAATGGATTGCATAACGATAATCATCATTATACAAGACTTCTACATAAGCATATTGCAGACTTTATATTCATCTATGATTTGTAATCAAAATGTTGGCAAAACTCATTTTGTTTGTGATCAACTCTTTACAAATGATTTGGAAAATAAATGTTTAACAAAGAACTGCAGATGCTGGAAAAATCGAAGGTAGACAAAAGTGCTAGAGAAACTCAGCAGGTGAGACAGCATCTCTGGAACGAAGGAATAGGTGACGTTTCGGGTCGTGACCCTTCTTCAGTCCGAAGAAGGGTCTCAACCCGAAACATCACCTATTCCTTCGCTCCATAAATTCTGCCTCACCCGCTGAGTTTCTCCAGCACATTTGTCTACCTTGGAAAAGAAATATGTAACTTCTATGTTCACCTTGACCCCCTCGGCAATTTATTAATTAAAATATGAAATTCCTGAAGTAGTGAACAAATTGTGGTGTTCCACTCTTATAGCTTTGTGAAAATAGCACCTCACTGTCTGTCTTGGTATTGAAATCCAGTGAACTTGGTGCAATTTCATATAAGATTCAAACCAAATGTTATCACAAAAAGTCCTGATGCATGGTCTTGACTTGAAATGTTGACCACCCCTTTACCTTCACAGATGCTGCCTGACCTGCTGAGTTCCTCCAACAAATTGGTTTTTTGCTCCAGATTTCAGCATGTACGGTCTCTTGTAGAAAAAGTTTAGTCTTAATGATTTTAGCCAAATTGTATGTTTCTTGATTTGATAAGGGTAAACTATAATCAAATTATTTGTTCGGTTGTATATTAATAATGAGGAGACGCATTCCTTCAGAGAAAGTCATAGACATACAACATGGAAGGAAACAGGCTCTTTGGCTCAGTTGCTCATGCCGACTACCATGCCCCATCCACACTCATCCCATCTGCCTGCATTTGACCCACATACCTCTAAATCTATCCTATCCATGAACCTGTCCAAATGTTTCTTGAACAGTACGGTAGTACCTGCCTCAACTATATCCTCTGGCAGCTTGTTCCATACACCCAGCACCCTTGGTGTAAAAAAGTTACCCATCAGGTTCCTTTTAAATCTTTCCCCCATCATCTTAAACCTATGTCCTTTGGTTCTCGATTCCTCTACTCTGGACAAATGACTGAACGTTTAACCAATCTATTCCTTTAGTAATTTTGTACACTTTTATAAGATAACCCGTCTTCCTGCACTCCAAAGAATAAAGTCCTAGCCTGCTCAACATCTCCCTCTAACTTAGACCCTTGAGTCCTGGAAACATCCTCATTAATCTTCTCCGCACATTTTCCAGCTTGTTTCCAGTTTTTGGAAATTTTATTTGGCTAAAGTTTAAAATATTTGCATAGACTTTGCTTTGTCTCCTTTTTCTTTCTTAATTTAATCAATTTGTCCATCCTACTATTTATGTTTCTACATGACAACATATTAAATCAGTGTAATGGAAATTTCCTTCTCATGCCTGAATAAATTCGCAATCCATCAAAATGACGAGTGAAGGAAATGTTACCAATTTATATTTTGTTGGGCAGAATCTGTGGAGAGGAAAACAGAGTTACCTGGTCAGACTGATGACCTTCCATCATTTCAGGGCGCAGCTTTCATCCTATGAAAGGTCATCAACCTGAAACAGTAATTCTATTATTAAAGGGGCGGCACAGTGGTGCAGCTGGTAGAGTCGCTGCATCACAGCGCCAGAGACCCAGGTTCAATGCTAATCTCAGGCAGAGTCTGCGTGGAGTTTCAAAGTTCTCCCCGTGACTGCATGGGTTTCCTCTGGGTGTTGCAGTTTCTCCCCACATGCCAAAGACGTGTGGGTCTGTAGGTTAATTGGCCACTGTAAATTGTGTGCAGGTGAATGGTAGAATCTGCAAGGGGGAATTGATAATTATATGGAGGGAATAATGTTGGATTAGATTAATGCAGGATTAGTGTAAATGGGTGAATGATGGTCAGCATTGACTTTAGTGGGTCCATGAGTAGGTTTCCGTGGTATATCTTTCTATCTGTCTATGGATGTGCCTGACCCATTAAGTATATCCTACAGTTTGATTTTGTTTTATATCTCCAGCGTCTGCAGTTGTTTGTTTTTAACATGCTTGCCCTCTCTATTCATGTCCCACAATCCTAGATTCTACTGCTGTATTCTTACCAATTCATATGTTCTTAACTCAGAAAATTATAAAGATATCTTATGAAAAAAGTGGCTATCAGCTGACACTGTTGGATGCCTTTCCAGAGAAAAATCAAAGCCTAGAAATTCTCCCACATCCTGGTGGGCGAGCTGGGTAGGTTGTGGAAGTGTCTCACTAACAACACCTTCACTGTCACAAATTTCAGACATGCCAGGGGCATCGAGCACCTCTGGAATGACACAGTCCTTGGATAAAAATGTACCTCCAAGACAGTCATTTGAAACCATGAGCTGATTCAGGAAGGAGAATGCCTTGCACACAGATCATAAACTCAGTGAAAAAACGCCACAAAGTCAGGCAGCACCGCGGGAAAACATGGATAGATGATGTTTCGCCTCTGACACCTCTTCAGAGTTCAGCCAGTCTGAAGGAGGGTCCTGACCCGAAACGTCACCTATCCATGTTCTCCAGGGATGCTGCTTGACTGGCTGAGTTACCCTAGCACTTTGGGTTTTTTTTTAAATCAACCAACATCTGCAGTTCCTTCAGTAAATCAGCGGGTCAAGCAGCATCTCTGGTAGAAAGGAAAAAGTGATGTTTTGGGTCAAAACCCTTCTTCAGACAAAGGTTTCTGTCCCAAAACATCACCTATTTCTTTTCTCCAGAGATGCTGCCTGACCCGCTGACTGTCCGCAGCATTTTGTGTCCATCTTCGGTATAAACCTGCATCTGCAGTTCCTTCCTACACATTTTGCTGTTTCTCTATAAACCCAGTGGTAAATTTGGAGAGCCACTGGAGAAGGACTAGGAATTTGGAGAATCAGATTGCTATGGAGGAGGTGTTGGAGATTGGGGCATTTTCAAGGTCTGGGACAAACCAAGGGGATGAGACTGTATTAATGTGAGTGTCAGGGTTCTGAGTAGTGAGAGGGTTGTGGATTATGGAGTATTAGCCAAAACTGGATCCACAGAATTAAAAACAAACAAGAATAGGGTTTAGGGATAATAATACTGAAGTGTGAAGTGTTATAATACTGAAGTGTGAAGACTTTTATTTCTCTGGACTACTTAATTTCAGCTGATCCAAAATGAGTTGGTTTAATTTTCCCCAGAAATGCTGCAACAGGAGCAATGTGAAACATTTTTACTGCATATCTAATGTAGAAATCCCATCACACGGCAAGCTCATCTCAAAGGGGTAAGTGCCCACTCAACATTCCAGTGACATGAAACAGTCTTGAAGTGGTTGCATCTGAGTACCCACACTCGAGGCGAAAACACACCATAAACTAAAAGATAAATATACAGGGCCCACACCAGAAACAGTGTTAGGTTGTTTTCTCTCATTCCAATTTGTAAAACTCCATATATCCCTTCGTCATTACCTCATCCACAGCCAACCATGGACCATTGTGGGCTCCACCTTTTCTTGATCATCACTGGCAGCTCTGATTTATTCTGGTCCTTTTCATACCTCTAGAATCCCTCTCCCCTGGCTCTCAGACTGAAGAAGCATCTCGGCCTAAGACGTCACCTATTCCTTTTCTCCAGAGATGAGTTGCTCCAGCATTTTGTGTTTGTGTAAACCAGCATCTGCAGTTCCTTCCTACACATTTTGTCTGCTCCAATCATAATTACAGCAAGGGCAGCTGTGACCATGGAAACATGCCTTAGTAACCAACGCAGGATTTATTTTTGTGAAGAGCTGTTGGAGACGGTCTTAATAAGGTGATGATTTTAATGAAAGTGTTTTCCTGAAAGTGTGGCAAGGTGCCATTCGCGGCCTCATGTTCAGGCAAGTAGATACGTTCTCCAGTGCAAAGCTGATGTCTACTTTAAGGATCATTTTCCCTTTCTTGAATGAACCACCCAACATTGCTACAGATAAAATTGAAATCTTCTTTGAGCTATCTTAACTGTAAAGGCTTTGTGTTGCTCCCATTTACTCTGCAGTTTGTACCTTAACGCTGCACACTAAGCCCGTATAGTTTGAAGGTCTAATTTCTACTTTATAAATGGCCTCCCATCTGGAAAGGGTGGACGCTGTAACATCCCTCAACACAACAACCTTCTGTTCTTTCAATGCATCATTGTGATGGGTTACTGAAATATGTTACTTACCATAATCCCTGTGAGTAGGCAAACTCCTTTCCCACAATATGTATGCGGTACCATATCACCATACCCAATAGAAAGGAAAGTGATAGAAATAAGCCACATTGCTCCGAGAAAATTGCTCGTGACATCTTGGCTGTCATGGTATCTGCAAGCCAATTAAAATATCATTACACAGTTGATTCCATGTAACAGTTCAATCGTGCCTTTAATTATACTTTCAGAATGAACATCCTACATTTGTTTCAAAGCAAAAGATCTTTGCTCCATCTATATATATATTAATATATATACATATATATATATATACACATATATACATACACATATACATATACGTGTGTGTGTGTGTGTGTAGAACTGCTTTTATTTTGAGTTGTAACCATCATGATGTTTTATTTTTCATTCCAGTGACACCAAGTATTTGTGGTTAAATATTTTGAAACAAAATCTGACTTGAAATATTGTGAGCTCAAACCAGCCAATACCTATGCTGTGAATCACGATATTAGCTCAACAAAAGCTACAAAACATTTATGACAGAATTAAAATGAGTTGAAATGCTGAAATAGGGAAAGTAAAAGTGTAATTTGCTATTATAATCCAAAAGGCTTTGTAGAGAAACATGTCCAAAGATCATTTGTTCATAAGTTCATGTTCATAAATTCTAGGAGCAGAATTAGGCCATTTGGACCATCAAGTTTACTCCGCCATTTAATCATGACTGATCTATCTCGCCCTCTCAATCCCAATCTGCTGCCTTCTCCCCATAATCATTGGCACCAGTACTAATTAAGAATCTATCCATCTCCACCTTAAAAATATCCATTAACATTGCCTCCACATCCGTCTGTGGCAAAGAATTCCACAAATTCACCACCCACTGACTAAATAAATTCCTCCATTTATATTTATTCAATATACACCAATTATTGAAATAAAATTTAAAGCACTTGTTGAACTAAAAACAATTAGGAAAATAAAATTAACATTGTGCAATTATCAAAAAAATGAATCATTTATATGCTGAATCACCAAAAAAAAACTATAAAGACAGAAAATAATAGAATATTTATATATTTTAAGATATTACAGGCAAATATTTTTAATATTGCAAAAACATTATTATCTCCAAAAGATTAGTAAAATTAGTGAACCAAGAAATATATTTTCTTTTAGCAACAATCTGTTATATTCAGTGGCTGAACTCAAATAAATCATTCATGTCGGGTGAATAACAGGAACATGACAGAAATAAAAATACATTTGAATTAATACTTAGTAACAGATGATATCAGTGTTGGAATATGGACCACTGTAATATCATCATTCAATCCTACACTGACATACTAGCCTGGAAACTGAGATGTGTAATGCTCACTTTTCAGGTGTAACATGGTGCCCTGATGTCCCTGAAGGATGGTCAGAAACGGGTTAGAATTCCACCGTATTGTGCAAGCTAAAGCAGGAAAGATGGGTTATTTACCCCTGCCTGAATGCACCATAAATTATTTGCATTTGCAAGTTAGGGGCTTCATGCCCACTTCACTCAGTCATTGCAACACTGAGTGGCTCCAATTTAAACAACTCTGGTTCCAAAGAAACATCTGCAAAGAAAGAACTATGGTATCTGAAAAAACACCATCCTGATCATGAACAATGCCAGATCCAGAATTCCTCCACTTCATGACCCTTAACCCTGCCTCCAACCACCATTACTTGCCCCCCACCAATCCTCCTCCACTTACTCCACACCCATTCCCAATCTCCAGACATTACTGATTCTGCACACACTAGTCTACACACTCATAGAACAATGAACAATACATGCACAGGAATAGGCCCTTCGGCCCACCACTCTGTGTAAAACTAAACTTGCCCCACTCATCTCCTTTAAACTTTGCCCATCTCACTTTAAAGCTATCCCCTCTAGTCTTTGACATTTCCATTTTTTGGAAAAAAGGTCCGACTGTATGGCTCTCATAATTTGATATACTTCTACCAGGTCCTCCCACAACAAGACTATCAACATTGGGTGAGATTTGGGAGTGAGAAATTGTGAGAGACCAAGCCCGACGGAGTGTAGCGACCGAGGGGGGGGGGGGGGGGGGGGAGGGAAGGATGTTGTGGGGGGGGGGGGGGGTGTCCCCCTCCCATTAGTACAGAGATTTTGCATTTTTTAGCTTGAAATTGGGCAATCTGGTGCATACTGTAGCGGGTTTTGTAACTTACACTTGAATGCAACATTTATGCTTTAAATTGGATTAGCTATGAATAAGGTTAGGCTAAGTTACATTCCTAATTACATTCCACAGTAGAGCCAGGCTCTGATCAACAGGTGCAGCACATGAATGATCTTAGTATATTCATGTATGGAAATCAGATTATAATCAAGCACTTGGTCCATGTTGACCAACCTGGGTCTCATTGCATACCTGATACTACTCCTGACCCCGACTCCAGTTGCATACCTTCTCTTACTCCTGACCCTTACACTTGCCCCCCTATTCTACCCTTATCATAGCTGCTTACCTGCTTAGGTTCCCAGTGCTGAACACTTCCATTGTCCCAGCTTTGACTGCACACCTAGTATGATGGCAGACCTTGACTCTGGATGCACACTTGGCCTTGCTCCTAGTCACTCTGCACTGACAATACATCTGGCCCACACCTAAAGCCCAATATCTCACCCCCTGGAGTTAACCTATTACCTTCAAGTCTACAGGTGCCTATCTCATGCGGTGATCTTTTATGGGGCACTTCACAGACCACATTTTGTATGACAAAATTTGCTACATCCATTGGCTTCCTTTTTATCCAACATGCTGGTTACTATGAAGTCATCAATTGGTTGAACACAATTTCTCATCCATAAAATTATCCTCACTCGGTTGTATAAGTATGCTGTTACTATTTCCTTCATTTTCCTAACAAACTGTCCTGAAGTCATTTTCACCCCCAATATTTTCAGTATTTTGCTGTCTTCCTCTCAGCTGGGACTTTTCCAAAATACAAAGTCCAATAACTATATATTTTCTAATATTATTCCATTAAATGTGATCTTGAGAGTACATAATATTTTCTGTGGTATTCATAACACAACAATGATAAAAAAGATCTATGTTTTGATTGCACCTACTAACATGCATACATTATTATATTAGTTAATATGTACCGAGGGCAAATTTTTGTTCCAATGCTCCCCATTCCCAATTATTTTTACATTGAAGTGATTGAAATCCAAGTGAAGTTTAAATGGCATCAAAAGAAATAAAACCTCCGGAATGGATGATATTCATTACGTGGTTGGTTGGAGTCAGTATCAGCACAATTACTATATTAAACTTTGAATCTTCAGATGTCCTGGTTCAAGCTAAAACTAACGACAAATACATTCCCCTGCAAGTATCTATGTCACTTCTTTAAAATATGCCCCTTCTTTGAACAAGCTCTTAAACATCGTATCTGAATCCTTGAGGATGTTCATCTATGTGTTCAATTAATAAAACAACGAGATTGGGGACATTTCTACTCAACCTGTCAAAGGAATTTGGGGAGGGGTTTAGAAAAGATCTGTGAGGTAAACAAACATAATATTTGAATGGCAAATGACAATAGTGCTACCTTTCCAATATTCAACTGAAGGAAATAATAGGTTATTGGGCTGACACCTTGCATGTCATTTTAATATTACACTATCCCATCCCCCTGGATATTTCAGATTAATAAATTAAGGTTTTGTCAACTAATTACAAATCAGGCTAATTACAAATCAATAATATTAGCCAACACCAAAACACAAAGCGCTGAGCATTGGGATACAGACATCATGGACAATTGGCCTCAGTTCCCCGCTCACATCTGGCAGTGCTCTCTCTCTCTGAACCAGGGGCCACGGGGTGTTTTTGAAAGTCGAGAGGCTAAATGATCACTGTTCACTGGCTTTCGGGGTACCCGGTGAGGGAGTGGAGCAATCGAGCTGGGGGGAAGGTGTGGGAGGGGGGGGGGGTGTCAAAAGGGACTTTTTGAAATTTGATGTATTAAAATCATGTTTTAGTACATCGTAGAAATATGATTTCAATGTTTTTTGTTTGAAGTATTTTTAAGAGGTAACCTTTTAAGGGGTAACTTTTTCCACACAAAGGGTGGTGGGTGTATGGAACAAGCTGCCAGAGGAGGTAGTTGAGGCAGGGACCATCCCAACATTTAAGAAACAGTTAGACTGATACATGGATAGGACAGGTTTGGAGGGATAAGGACCAAAACCAGGTAGTGTAGCTGGGACATGGTGGCGGGCGTGGGCAAGTTGCGCTTAAGGGCCTGTTTTCACACTGTGTCACTATGACTACATTATACCTCCACCATGCATGAATGCTTCAAAACCAAGTGGTCGAGTTTTATTGCCTAGAAACATAGAAAATAGGTGCAGGAATAGGCCATTCGGCCCTTCGAGCCAGCACTGCCATTCAATATGATCTTGGCTGTTCATCTAAAATCAGTACCACTTTCCTGTTTTTTCCCCATATCCCTTGATTCCGCTAGCCCCAAGAGCTAAATGTAACTCTCTCTTGAAAACATCCAGTGAATTGGCCTGCACTGTCTTCTGTGGCAGAGAATTCCACATTCACAACTCTCTGCGTGAAGAAAGTTTGTCCTCATCTCAGTCCTAACTGGCCTACCCTTTATTCTTAAACTGTGACCCCTGGTTCTGAACTCCCCCAACATCAGGAACATTTTTCCTGCAGTTACAGTAAGTGAAAATCTAGCAGGCAAGCAGGATGCTTTCTCCAACCACCCCCATTTGAAGGCCACTATCTTCCACCGCATCTACCCAGTGCTTGGTACTTACTTCCAGCAGCCACTGGTTGTCCTCCAGGATGCACCGAGCCGCAGCCTGATCCATGCCAGTCACCTGGGCGAATTCAGCACAGAGACTCTCATGGAAGCGGCGCAACGCTCCCGACCGCCCGGAACTCTTGCACTGAGGCTGCTCTATGGCCGGAGCTGCAGCCAGTGACTCGCCAGCCCGGCAAACACTCGCCAGCCCCGGCTCCCCGTCCGCATCAGTCCCCGGCACTGCTTCTACTTCCATTGCTCCCTCAGCCCCAGCTTTCCAACACCTGCGGCCCATGCAGTTGATATGAGTTTTTAAATTTTCGTTGATCACGACAGAACGTGAAAAAATTGGGATTAGCATGAAGGTGTGATAATTTGGCGAAATGCGTGATTCTCACGTTCAATGCGTGAGAGTTGGCAGCCCTGCCCCACAACCTCCAGTGCTCTGAACAAAATTATCCAAGTCTGTCCTTGTACCTAATAATCCCTAATCTCCTCCAACCTTCAATTGTGACCTGCAATCCCACCACAACCCCAGGTTCCCACTTCTCTCTGCTCTACCACCAGACCAGTTTCTTATTCTAGGACGGCACAGTGGTGCAGCGGTAGAGTCACTGCCATACAGCGCTTGCAGCACAAGAGACCCGGGTTCAATCCCGACTATGGGTGCTGTCTGTACAGAGTTTATACTTTCTCCCTGTGACCTGCGTGGGTTTTCTCCGAGATCTTCCCACACTCCAAAGACGTACAGGTTTGTAGGTTAATTGGCCTGGTACAAGTGTAAAAATTGTGTATGTAGGATAGTGTTAATGTGCGGGGATCGCTGGTCGCTGGTCAGTGTGGACTCTGTGGGCTAGAGGGCATGTTTCCGTGCTGTATCTCTGAACTAAACTAACATTTAAAGCCCTGTCCCATGGTACGAGTTCATTCCAAGAGCTCTCTCGAGTTTGCCCTGATTCGAACTCGGAGATTTATGGTAATTTCCACTCGTCAGTACTCGGGGCTCTCGTGGACAATTTTCAACATGTTGAAAAATCTTCACGAGTCTTCCCGTGCTTAACTGCTGTTAACGAGTCTTCCTGAGTACCTGCTGTTAGCATTACGAGCCGCTAAGAGATGTCCCTGAGCTCCAACGTACCTGCTACATTCATTCTCCGTGCTTACCAAGAGTTTGATTTTTTTTAAACTCGGGAGAACTTTTGGAATGACCTGGTACCGTGGGACAGGGCTATTAGTGCTAGCCTAGGCCAAGGCCCTGTTGTCAAGGCTGCTCAGATGCCTGCATTCTGTTGCCAGGTGCTGATCAAGCTAAACAGGGAACAAAGTATCTTCACATTTGTATGTCTGCCTCGGTCTTTCTAACAGAATATTCCTTTGCTCGCTGATCATCTTAAGTTACTACAGCATCAATCAAACAAAGTGGCCCAGCAATGCATCATTCTTAGAGCCTATAAATAAATACCAGTACTTCATAAAAATATATGGAAATATTCAAAGTAATAAACAAGTATTTTGTCACAGGGATGGAATCTCTCTACATGTTCAGGGGCTTTTCAATTAGACTGTTCATGTCCAGGATTCACAGTTTCTGAATAATATTTTTAATGTCAGCACTTATAAATGGGAAAAATTATAAAAAAGTATGTCATGTATTGTGTATCTGTCTTCTAGTGGCTGGAAGTCTCCTTTTCTTGGGTTTTAAGCCATCCAGATACCCCTCAAGCTAAGAATTTTCATCTGAATGAGTAAGAATTGGAGAATAATTACTACGTAGCCTCTTGCCCACTCCTCTCAAAACCAATCCAGTTGTCATATTGCCCAGTCCTTCCCTTGAAACCTAAATTTACTTCTCTGAAAGTACCAACCATGTTCCTCTATCTACTTCCCTCACCCGCTAAAACAGTGTACTACATAACATTTGCTGTGTGAAATGGCCTTTCCCCCTGCCAGCCAGGGATTTCTCTCAATCTCATAGCCGTGCCCTTGGTCTCTTGGCCCTTCTGTCATTAAGAACAGTTTCCCTTTGTTCATTTCATCCAGTCCCCTTTGGATCTTGAACGCTTCTATCTATCATTATTATCTACTGTACACTCCACATTTACACAAGGGACTACAATTCCGATAACAAACTTATTATGTGATCAAAGATCTTAGGGAGGTTCATACACAAAATATCAACAATACTGTCATCGTCAGCTCTCTCATGTGAGCTTACCAAGCACAATGTCAGGTTAGTTAATCATGCTGACCTTCCTTTAATAATCCATGCATCTCCAATTGATTATTAATATGGTCTTTGATTGTTTCTACCAATTACCCCACCATTTAGATTTAACTTATTGGGCCATAATTACTTGGTTTACCCTTATATTAATTTGTGAAATGGGTGTGATGTTTGCAATCTTGCAGTTCTCTGGCACAACCTTGGTGTTTTAGGAGATCCTGGCAATCCACTTTTTCTTAATGGGGTAGTCAAAGATTCTACAGATGCACCGTAGAAAGCATTTTATCGTGATGCATCAAAGCATGGTTTAGGAATAGCTGCGTCCAAAACCACAAGAAATTATAGAGAATTGTGGACGCAGACCAGATCATAACACATCACACAGATCCCTTCCCACCTCTCCCACAGCCTCTATCTCTTCCTTTATTCTGCCCTGGCAAGGCCACCAGAATAATCAAGGACGTCAAGAAGGGTCTCGACCCGAAACGTCAACCATTCCTCTCCCCAGAGATGCTGCCTGTCCCGCTGGGTTACTCAAGCTTTTTGTGTCTCTCACTCTTCTCCCCTCTCCTATCAGGCAAGAAGTACAGAAGTGTGAAAATGCACACCTCCAGATTCAGAGACCGTTTCTTCCCAGCAGTTATCAGGCAACTGAACCATCCAAACAACTACCAGAGAGTAGTCCTTTGCTACTATTTACCTCATTGGAGAGTCTCGGACTATCTTTAATCAGGCTTTACTGGACTTTATCTTGCACTGAACTTTAATCCCCTTATCATGTATCTGTACACTGTGGATGGTTCGATTGTAATCATGTAGTCTTTCCACTCACTCGTTAGTACACAACAGATCCTTTTCACTGTACCTCAGTACACGTGATGATACACTAAATTAAATAAAGAGGGATGTGAGGGTGACAATCCATGGCAATTAGAGTTTACAGTTGGCTGTTCTGAGAAGGTGGTAATTCCTCAGCATGGTCAAAGAGTCAATGGAAGCAGTATACTGGTAGAACCTTGGCAGCATTGACTCTCAGCTGGTGCCACCTTTGTCTTGCCAGAAAAATGCAGGTTCAAGTGTCACCCCACCAAATAGATGTCTTAAGCTGAAGCTCCAGTGGTATACCGAGGGAGTGCTGCACAGTCAAAGATCCCATAATTCAGGGGAGATTTTTAACAAAAAGCTACATCTGTTCTCTCAGATGGCGATAAAAGATCCAGTAGCACTGTTTAAGCTTAGACTTAGGCTTATTATTGTCACGTGTACCGAGGTACAGGAAAATATTTATTTTGCATGTTATCCAATCAGATAATACCATAAATAAATAAATACAATCAAGTCAAACTCAAGTACAATAGGTAGAGGAAAAGATGGATTCATCTATCAGTTAAAATGATTTTGGAGAATTTGGTGCTCAGGGAAACTGCACGTGCAATAAGGATTTGCAACATAGGGTTGCTTGCTGATCCCAAAACAAAGGGTGTAGGTAATAGGATTTTTTTCTAAAATATTTTCTCTTGTTTTTGGCCATTGAAGGGGATGATACTGCATTAAAAATAATTAAATCTGAATTTCCATGCACACAAATGTGTTCATTAACTGTGACTAATTGGAAGTTTAAATTAACATTCACTAAAATTATAGAGATAAAGAGAAGGAAAACCATCACTTTCTTAACAAAGACCCCATTATATTAAATGAAAACATTTAGCAATGAAAACCAACAAATGCATGTACTTTATCAATAAAGTAGTGTATTCATTAATTATCCAGGGGATTTGCAAAGCACTAAACATTATAATGCAAGTAATTGTTCGAATTGCTTAGTGTTTTGATTTCAAATTAAAATTTCCTTTAATCGTTTCATCTGCAGTTGATTTTTTCCACATGAAATCAAAAGTAATTTAACCCCAATACTCTCCTGCATTCTTAATTTTACAATGCACTTATTTTCAAACAAACATCTACCACAAACCATTGTCCTTTTCAAACCTTTAAGCACACGATCAATTTATAATGACTTCAGTTTTACTAATTGAGTAAAATCGTATTTTATCGCAATTAGAAAATACTGCTTCCTTGCATTTCAGAAATTCAAGTCCTATCTCAATGAAACATTAGCCGTGATTCTGTAAGTATGCCAAAAGCTGGAGCGTGCTCACCAGCGGCTCTCTGCAATGGAAACATGCCTGATCAAACACTCAGCACAAATGTGCAGTATATTTTATATTTAATTTCCCATTGGAGTCTAGTTCCAGCATGAATGCAGGTTGGAAAAACATTGAGACTTGTGTTAGCTTTGTATCTGTTCCTTTTATGCAGTCACAATACAAAAAGAAATAAGAGCAAGCTGCATTGTTCCAATTAATATTAATAGAAGCTTTGCAAAATTTGGTGATTTATTTTCAAGTTAAAGACTTGTTAGGAACTAAACTGCTTGTTTCAAATAAACACACACCGAGTTGAATTATGTTTAGGACATGCATCTTTTCATAGCTATATTTATTATCAAACTGCTACCAGCAGCAAGTAGTGTCCTACGACAGATGTTTTGTGTTTCCTTGGGCTCATACAGTGCCCTCCATAATGTTTGGGACAATGACGCATCATTTATTTAATTGCCTCTGTACTCGACAATTTGATATCTGTAATTTTTTTTTTTAAATCACATGTGGTTAAAGTGAATATTGTCAGAATATTCATGTGGTTAAAGTGAATATTGTCAGAATATAGGTCATTTTTATACATTTTGGTTTCACCATGTAGAAATTACAGCAGTGTTTATACATAGTTCTCCCCCCCATTTTAGGGCGCCATAATGTTTGGGACACACCAATGTCATGTAAATGAAAGTAGTCATGCTTAGTATTTTGTTGCATATCCTTTGCATGCAATGATTGCTTGAGGTCCGCGATTCGTGGACATCACCAGTTGCTTGGTGTCTTCCCTGGCGATGATCTGCCAGGCCTGTATTGCAGCCATCTTTAGTTTATGCTAGTTTTGGGGGCTAGTCCCCTTCAGTTTACTCTTCAGCATATAAAAGGCATGCTCAATTGGGTTCAGATCAGGTGTTGACTTGGCCACTCAAGAATTTGCCACTTTTTATCTTTGAAAAGCTCTTTTGTTGCTTTAGCAGTATGCTTGGGATCATTGTCTTGCTGTAGAGTGAACTGCCGGCCAATGCATTTTTAGGCATTTGTTTGAACTTGAGCAGATAGGATGTGTCTATATACTTCAGAATTCATTATGCTACTATCATCAGCAGTTGTATCACCAATGACAATAAGTGAGGCAATACCTTCAGCAGCCATACATGTCCAGGCCATATCACCCCACCACGGTGTTTCACAGATGAGGTGGTATGCTTTGGATCTTGGGCAGTTCCTTCTCTCCTCCATACTTTGCTCTTACCATCACTCTGATAGAAGTTTATCTTTGTCTCATCTGTCCACAAGACTTTTTTTCCAGAACTGTGGTTGCTCTTTTAAGTACTTCTTGGCAAACTGTAACCCGGCCATTCTATTTTTGCAGATAACCAGTGGTTTGCATCTTGCAGGGCGGCCTCTGTATTTCTGTTCATGAAGTTTTCTGCAGACAGTGATCATTGACAAATTCACACCTGACTCCTGAAGAGTGTTTTTGATCTGTCCAACAGGTGTTTTTGGCGGGGGGGGGTTCTTTACTATCAAGATAGTTCTTCTGTCATCAGCTGTGGGGGTTCTTCTGTCGTCACCAGTGCTCTCTTTCTTCTTGATGATATTCCAAACAGTTGATTTTGGTAAGCCGAAGGTTTGGCTGATATCTCTAACAGTTTTATTCTTGTTTCTCACTCATAATGGCTTCCTTGACTTTTATTGGCACAACTTTGGTCCTCATGTTGATAAACAGCAATAAAAGTTTCCAAAGGTGATGGAAAGCCAGGAGGAAAGACTAGGTGCTGGGAGCTCTCTTATACCTGCATTAAGGAGGCAATTAAACACACCCAAGCAATTATAAACACCTGTGAAGCCATGTGTCCCAAACATTATGGCACCCTGAAATGGGGGGACTATGTATAAACACAGCTGCAATTTCTACATGGTGAAACCAAAATTATAAAAAAATACCCTTTAATAACATCTGACAATATGCACTTTAACCAGATGTGATTTTGTTCTATTACAAGTCTCAAATTGTGGAGCACAGAGGCAAGTAAATAAATGATGGATCTTTGTCCGAAACATTATGGAGTGCACTGTAAAATCCTCTTAGCCCAAACTATCATGACGGCAGTGTTGACCTCACCATTAACAGCTCGCCCTCAAGCTCTCCTCATCTTACACATTTTCTTGTGAACCTCACCTCTCCTAAAACCTGCAGCTCACACAACAACCCACATCAGGTTTTAAATTGAAATCCTCTCTCCTTTCCTTCCTAATTCTCTGGCAAATTAATCACCGTGGATTGTTTTATTGTCTATTTCAGTTCTATTTGCCTCTCTCCCATAAAATCAGCAATCCCCAAGGGACTATCTCCAATTTCTAAACCCCATTTTTTAATTTGTTGCGTTGTATATCATTTGTAGCCAATTTTCTCCCATAAAAGCTATCACTGACTTATACACAATACCACAAAATTCCTAAACCTTTCCAAACCTATTTCCTTCTATGTCCAAGACATGAAAATATTCCTGCACTAAAACTCTAAAAATTCCAAGCATTCACAAGCTCCCAGCTTCAATCACTGGACATCCATTCATCAGGACACTTCAACAATTATCATTATGCTCGATCACCCTTGCTTCTGAGGAAATCTTTCTGAACATTTACAAAATTTTGTCTTCTCAATAGATGTAGGTGGGAGTAACCCAGGGCACCTGCAGAAAACCCTGCAGGGCACCTGCAGAAAGCCCAGGGAGAATGTGCGAACTCCACACACACAGCACCCGAGGTCTGGATCAAACCTGGGTCTTTGGCGCTGTAAGATAGCACCTCTAACCGCTGTGGCACTGTGCCACGGCCTTAGTTGCCCTCTTTGGACATCAACCCTGCCGTTTAAAGCTAATACAATCACCCTAGTTTATATTATTCCATCCATCAATTAAATTACTTACGCAACCATTTTTAAGTATCTGATTTTCTCTTTACAACTGAGGTGCTATTTTGTATGAGCGTAGTAATTTACTCAATTGTCTCCTAGGATTAATATCTCCTGCTAAGTGGCAACAGTGGGAGGGAAATGAACAAAAGGCCTACACTCGTGATGTAGTCGTAGCAACTGATTGAAACAAAGAAGCTTGTTTTCTGTGGTGAATGTCACTTTCTATGAGAATAAAGTGGAGATGAGAAGACAGTTTGTTACACAAGGCTGATCTCTTGAATCATTTCTGCGTGACTGGCTGATACCTGTACACGATAATCATGATTTTATTGTTAAATTTGGTTTGACATGCATAATTTTGTGGTGACAATTGTTTTTTTTGTGTTGTGTTTTTTTGATATTGTCATCAGATCATATCTCTAAATGACCAGTGTCTATGATGCTTTAGGAATGCCAAAATGGCCATGTAATGATGTGACATGAATAGTCCATACCACTCCCTCACAACTTCTGCATCTTGACATGATATTGAAAGCTGTAGCAATAGCTGGAAGAAATAAGTCAGCAAACAACCTGCAGGTAATGGATGATTCCTGTAAATTGTACTTATTGGCACAAGGGGGAGATAATTATTCCTGCTGCTGAATGTTGTTCAGAGAGAGATCCAAAATGGCAGAGCAGGTAACACTGAATGATGAGCACTGAACACCAATGTAATCTGCATTTCTGCAAATTCCTGGAAGACTCCATTGTCCTCACTAATACAATACCCAAAGATATTCAACCCAGAAAGGTGTACACATGCCACCGATGCCATTTTAATTCTTTCAGCAACACTTGGCACCCCCAAAACAGGCACTATCTCCACTACTTGCTCCAAGCTCCAATTGCACAGATCATCATTTTTAAGCATAAGCTGCTCTTGATGGGACATCATTGTTCATACACAAAACTGATTAAAGCTGACTGCGAGGCCCTGTCAGCAATGGAAATCAATCTTTATTACATACCATGGTAGAATTTGATTACAACAAGAAACACATGACATTAGCCCTCTAAAAAGTATTGCTCAAACCTTATTACAATATACTGTAATGTCCTATATTTTAGTTTAGAGATACAGCACAGAAACAGGCGCTTTGGCACACCGAGTCCGTACTGACTAGCGATCCCTGCTCACTTACATGAGGAACAACTTACAATTACACCAAGCCAATTAAGCTGCAAACCTGTATGTCTTTAGAATGGGGGAGGAAACTGGAAATTCCTGAGAAAACCCACACAGTCACAGAGAGAATGTACATACTCCATACAGACAGCACCCGTAGTCAGGGCGGTGCCCGGTTTCTGGCACTATAAGGCAGCAACTGTACCATGCCATCCCTTGTTCATCTAACTTCAAAGAGATTTGTAATGCACGGAGTTCAAAGAAGATTCACAGTATTGATTCCTGGAGTTAAAGGTTTTCTGATAGAAAACTCCTCACAAAATTGAGCTTGTATCCTTTTGAAGAAAGATTGAAAGGAAGGATAACTTTTAAGTACTAGGCAATATCAATAATTATACATGCATGCACATCATACAACTGTGATCAGAGTAGCAGAAGAATAGTGAGGTTTGTAAACAATGAGTGGCTTTTCTCAATAATGACTACGTTCATACACAACTTATTATCAGCCAATGCATTTATAAATTAGCATGGCATAAGAAATCTAGTGCCAAAATAACTAATTTTAAGCATGGAATTGCATTTGCTCCATCCTCAAAATGCATTACAACTTTTCTACAATAGTCAAATTATACGTTTATATTTCAACATTTTGCAAAGTTGCTGTTTTAATGGAATAATTGTTGGAATGTGAAAGGTAAGTTTGTGTCTTAGTACTAAATTGGCAACGTACTATCAAGAGGAAATATATTAAAATGCCTACTGGTGGTTTGAGTTTATTATTACCATGTGTAATGTCATGTCAACATACAGAATAGTGAAAGGCTTGGATAGTGTGGATATGGAGAGGATGTTTCCACTAGTGGGAGAGTCTAGGACTAAAGATCATAGCCTCAGAATTAAAGGCCGTTCTTTTAGGAAGGAGATGAAGAAAACATTATTTAGTGGATCTGTGGAATTCTTTGTCACAGAAGGCTGAGGAGGCCAAATCAGTGGATATTTTTTAAGGCAGAGATAGATTGATTTTTGATTAGTGCAGGCGTCAGAGGTTGTGGGGAGAAGGCTGGAGAATGGTGTTAGGAGGGAGAGAAAGATCAGCCATGATTGAATGGCGGAGTAGACTTGATGGGCCGAATGGCCTAATTCTACTCCTATCCCTCATGACGTGTGTATGGATGTACAGTGAAAAGCTTATGTTTGCATGCTATCCATTCAAGTCAGATAATACTATAGATGAATTGTAGGAAAGAACTGCAGATACTGGTTCATGCCGAAGATAGACACAAAATGCTGGAGTAACTTAGCGGGGCAGGAAGCATCTCTGGAGAAAAGGAACAGATGACGTTTTGGGTCGCATGTCTGAAGAAGGGTTCCGACCCAAAATGTCACCTATTCTTTTTCTCTAATGATGCCAAGTATTCCGCTGAGTTACTCCAGCATTGTATGTCTATTTAATACATGAATCCAATCAAGCCAAACACGAGCAAAAGGTAGTGAGTAGAGAAAGATACCGGAGTGCGGAATTTAGATACAATCTCTTTGGTGCAAGAGAAGGTCAATATTTTAGACAGGGATCAGAATGGCATACATTCAGTCACTCAGCTTGGACCAACCATCAGCCCAACTTCAGCTTGGACCAACCATCAGCAATGACCAGCATATCCCATCTAAACTAGCTCCACCTCCCTGCGTTTGGCCCATATTCCTCTAAACCTATCATATCCATGCACCCGTCTAAATGTTTCTTAAATGTTGTAATTGTACCTGCCTCAACTACCTCACAAGGCAGCTCATTCCATCCACCCATCACCAGTTGGGTTAAAAAGTTACCCCTAAGGTTCCATTAAATCTTTCCCTCCTCACCTTACACCTATGCCTATAGTTCTCAATTTCCCTACTCTAGGTAAAAGACTCATTTATCCTAGCTATTCCTCTCATGATCTTATACACTTCAATAAGACCACCCCTCATTCCCTTGCACGCAACAAAATAAAGTCTTAGGCTGCTCAACCTTTCCCTATAGCTCAGGTCCTGGCAGGTTGGTAAGGGAAGGGAGGGGTAGTAGAGTGTGCAAGGCAGTGGAAATGAAAGTGCGCATGTACATGTGAATGTACAAATAGATAATTGGAGCTTGCTGCAATCTCCAGCATTGGTCATCAAAATGTATTAATTCCCTATGGCTTCTTGCTAACAGCTCTTATGATAAAGATTACTCAGAAAAGTTAACCATTGAGAAAAAGTATGAAGTACAATTATTACGCATAAAATACAAACTCAACTTCCCAGTAACAGTGAATAAGTCAGGCAGCATCTGAGGTGGAGGAATGGTGTTATGGTTTCAGGATGATGCTCTTCCATCATATGAAATATCATATCATATCAATATGAAACCTAAATTAATCTAGACACACAAATTGTTCAAGCCAAGTCACATAATGAAGTGAAAAGTATTCAAATATCAAAACAAAATAATCTGTACTTGAATGCTTCTCACATGTCCTCCAAAACTACATTATCTCTACCGTAATTACATTTATTTTTCAAAATAATGAAATTTCAAATATAATGACTGGAAATTTCAACTCACAGGAATGCTAAAAAGGCTCTTGCACCATTCAGACAACAAATTCTGCCTTGAGCTTAGAAATGAGTCTAAGATGTAAAGTAACACAAGGGGAAGTAAATATTAGTTCAACTTGTTTCTTTGGTTTTGTGGATGGTTTGGAGCATCCCTCTTTCAGAGAAGGCACAAGCTTCACCTAAGGACCATTCAGAACACAGGCCGGGAGTCATTCAAACAGGCAGGTGGAAAACATGGAGGATTTGAACTCCCAAGCCTTAGTCTGCTGTCCCAAACCAGCAGGAAATTTGGTCTTCTTCAAAAGTTTGCATTTATCAAGAACAAGAAATCACTGTTCCACCATTCTCAGTATCAAGCAGCACAATTACACAATTGTATTAGGCAAGAACTTAAGAAACAAAAGCAAGCAACACGCCATTTGACTCTCCCTGTCGGCAGCACCATTCAGTATTCTTTTACCTCACAACAGTTTTTCTGCACTAAACGTTACTCCCTTTACACTGTTTTTAACTGTACACTGTAGATAGCTTGATTGCAATCATGTATAGTCTTGCTGCAACAAAAGCTTTTCACTGTACCTCGGCACACGTAAAAATAACAATTCCTTGAGTCTTTTAATACCCAAATATTGAGTATTTTTTAACCCTAAATATTGATATTTCTTTCTTGGATATACCCATCTTCCACAGCCCTCTTGGTTGGAAAATTCCACAGATGTATCACCATTTTGGTGAAGAAACGTCTTCACATCTCTGTCGAATTACCAACTGCTCATTTTGAGATTTCGAGCATTAGCTCTGGATACAATTCCTCTAAAGGAAACATTCTCCCGTAATCCACTCTGTTAGAATTCTGTATATTTCGAATAAATCACCTCTCGTTCTTCCAAACATAAGAGAGAAAATCCCCAGTCATCTTAATTTATCCATGTATAACAAATACGCCATCCAGGGATCAATCTGATGAACCTTCACTACACCCTGTCTGTCGCGAGTAAATCTTTGCTTAAGTAGGGAGGCAGAATGTGTACACAAGTTTCCTGATGTGGTCTCACCAGAACTCTATATCATTGAAAGAAGATCTCTACTATTGTATTCAAACCCTTTTGCAATAAATCCCTATTTCATTGTTTTTTGTACCAAGGTGCTTCAATGATTCATGTACAAGGAACCTCTAAACACAAACATCTTTCAATCTTTCACCATATATAAATATATTTTGCCTTTCTATTTTCCCTACCAAAGTGAATGGCCTCATATTTATCTACATTTCATTAGCCGTGTCCTTAATGATTCACTAATCTATAACCTTCTTACACCTCTAGTAATAGGTATGGTACAATACCTACCTTTAGCAGCGCTGCAGTTCTGCCGCTCCCCGCATGCGCGACTTTGGCGCCTTTCAGAGGGGGGGCGGGTTTAAAATGCCAATTTTTTCTAGGCTGTCCAAGTCGATCCATGTCGGGCGATTTTGTCGCTAAAGAGAAATCGCTCCGACATTTCATTCATGAAGGTATTTTTAAACTACGCTAGATTATTTATTAACTAGAGTAGTTTAAAAATCATCTTCTAAAGCTCTGAATGGTGACAGCGAAACGGATCTAAGGTAGACGATAAAAGAAGCTACACAGTTTATTTTTACATAAAAACTTGGTTTTTAGGAAGGCTTTAATCACATTTTCATGTTGCGAAAAGGGGACAAAAAAATATATGAACCGGCTGTATTTTTCATACTGACTTCAGATTCAGATTCAATTTTAATTGTCATTGTCAGTGTACAGTACAGAGACAACGAAATGCATTACTGACTTCTGAAATGACTTCACTGCAAACCGCAACGTTCCAATCCACCGCATTCCACTAAAACCCACTCGCTAGTTGATTTAAATGACCATTAATTTACAGGCATTAAACACTAAATTCTTTCCATTTGGCCTATAAATTCATGAAAATGAGATTTAAAAATTATGTTATATTGTGGATTATTGTGTGAATGTTATTTGGACACTGAGGCAATTTTAAAAAAGTTTATCTTTTCTTAAGAAATGGATAGATGTTTAGATCTACTCATTGAATTTTGTAATTAGCTACAATTAGTTAGGATTCACTAACTAATTATATGCTTTAATTTCAGGTCATCCAAGTAAGATTGTTTCATATTTGTTTCAGAATGCTTCAATCTATAATAACTGAAAATTTCATTGAGTTCTCTTAATTTGTAAGAAAGTTATGGGCTTTTAATTGTTCTAGATCACAGCTTTTGAGTTGTCAATTGAAAGGCAATGGGGAACAAGATGCTAATTTCCGAGTATGAAAATGGTCATAACTTTCTTGATTCTGAAGATATGAAAGTGAATTAGGTGTCAAATTAAAATTCTTTTTATGCTTTATCTGATGGGATAAATTGTAGACTTGATTTTTTAAATCTCAAAATGTTGTAACATTGCTACTAGTAATTCATCTAGCTTTGTGTCATAAACAAATTTTGATAAACTATACTGGACCCTCTCATCCAAATCAATGATATAGATTGTGAATTGCTGGGGTCCCAGTACTGACACCTCGTCACAACCTACCAACAATGTATTTATTCTCAGTTTTTGCTGCTGCCAATTCACCAATTCTCAATACAATCCAGTATACCACTCAATATTGATAGGGAGGGCACCTCACACCAGCTGCAGCTTATCATGTTGTTCCCAGTGAGGAGATGGTGTAGCTGTTAGTGAATCCATGGCCAACTGCAGGAGTAAAGCTTGAGAAGATTGTATCTTCATCCATAATCTGCTTTATACACTTACATGTCCATCACTCCACCATCTTCTCAGATTTAGATTGACTTTTGTCGGACTTTCTCGGACTTGAATGAATATGCCACAGTCGTTACAGACTTCATAAAGAAATGTGAGGAGGACTGCATCCCTACAAAAACCTTCCGAGTGTTTCCCAATCAGAAACCTTGGATGAACTGTGAGATCGTAAGACTCTTCTGAAGACCGGACACCGGGCATTCATGTCTGATGACACAGTGGTCTACAAGAAGTCCAGATACGACCTTGGTAAGGCCATCAAAAAGGCCAAAAGGGAGTTCTGCTCCAAGCTGGAGGATGAGACAGATGTTCGGCAGCTGTGGCGGGGACTGAATGCAATCACCTCTTACAAGGCGAAACCAGGAGGCAGCTCGGATGTCGGCGATACATCACTCCCTGATGAGCTCAATGCATTTTTCGCACGCTTTGATAGGGAGAACACCGATGTGCCTTCCCGAGCCCCTATTTGCTGTGATGGTATTTCAGTCTCAGTCACAGAGGCCGACGTCAGGAAATCCTTCAGAGGGGTGAACCCTCGAAAAGCGTCTGGACCTGATGGCATACCTGGTCGTGTCCTAAAAACCTGTGCGGACCAACTGGCTGGAGTGTTTACGGACATTTTCAACCTGTCACTTCTGAGGTCTGAGGTTCCCACCTGCTTCAAAAGGGCATCAATAATACCGATGCCCAAGAAGAGCAAGGTGACGTGCCTCAATGACTATCGACCTGTGGCACTAACGCCTGTGGTGATGAAGTGCTTCGAGAGGTTGATCATGGCGCAAATCAACTCCTACCTCGACAAAAACCTGGACCCACTGCAGTTCGCTTACCGCCACAACAGATCAACGGTGGACGCAATCTCGCTGGCCCTCCACTCTGCTCTGGATCACTTGGACAACAAAAACTCATATATCAGGCTGCTGTTTATTGACTGCAGCTCGGCATTTAACACAATCATCCCCTCCAAGCTGGTTACCAAACTCGCAGAACTGGGTCTTTGCGCATCCCTCTGCAATTGGATCCTTGACTTCCTCTGTTCGTATTGGTGGAAATGTGACAGACTCGATAACAATCAGCACAGGAGCACCTCAGGGCTGCGTGCTCAGCCCTCTGCTGTACTCACTCTATACTCATGACTGCGTAGCCGGTCATAGCGCGAACTCCATCATCAAGTTCGCTGACGACACCACTGTTGTGGGACGTATCACTGATGGGGATGAGTCAGAGTATAGAAGAGAGATCGAGCGACTGTCCATATGGTGCCAGCACAACAACCTGGTCCTCAACATCAGCAAAACCAAGGAACTGATTGTGGACTTTGGAAGGAGTAGGATGGGGATCCACAGTCCTGTTTATATCAACAGGTCGATGGTTGAAAGGGTCAAGAGCTTCAAATTCCTGGGCGTGCACATCTGTGAAGATCTTTCCTGGTCCGAGAACACAGATGCAATTATTAAGAAAGCTCATCAGCGCCTATACTTCCTGAGAAGATTACGGAGAGTTGGTCTGTCAAGGAGGACTCTCTCTAACTTCTACAGGGGTACAGTAGAGAGCTTGCTGACTGGTTGCATCGTGGCTTGGTTCGGCAACTTGAGCGCCCTGGAGAGGAAAAGACTACAATAAGTAGTAAACACTGCCCAGTCCATCACCGGCTCTGACCTTCCTTCCATCGAGGGGATTTATCACAGTCGCTGCCTCAAAAAGGCTGGCAGCATCATCAAGGACCCACACCATCCTAGCCACACACTCATCTCCCTGCTACCTTCGGGTAGAAGGTACAGGAGCCTGAATACTGCAACAACCCGGTTTAGGAATAGCTACTTCCCCAGAGCCATCAGGCTATTAAACCTGGCTCAGAACTCTGAACATTAATATCCCTCCATCTGTTATTTACACTTTATTAATTTATTAAGTCATGGGTGTATTTATGTACAGAATTGTAGTCATGCCTTCTATGTTCTGTTGTGCTATGCAAAGAAAGATTTTCATTGTCCTGTCAGGGACACATGACAATAAACTCTTTTGACTTTTTTGGGATTTACATTGCCTCTTGTCCATTATGGAGTTGGAAGGTTTTGGTGCCATGTCAAGGGAAGAATAACAAGATATTTCCACATAGTACATTTGGTTCGTGTGGAAGCTGAGAGATGAATACATCAGCATGTTGTTGCCATTCATCATTCTTTTCCAGATCTGAATGAGATGCAGAACGACTGCCATTACTCGCAGCACAGACAATGCTCCTTCACCTGAGGAGGAGCAGGGTGGCTTTAAGTGGTGCAGGCTCATCTTAGCTGTTGTTAACCACTAATGGAACTGGACCCTGTACTGAAGCATGCAGCCATAAAAACAGTCAGCTAGCACCACTCAATCATGTAAATGGGCAGGCAGCATAATGGTGGCGTGCTGCTTCAAGAGTCAAGGGTGTTTTATTATCATATGTCCCAAAAAGGAACAACGAAAACACTCTGCGGCTTGGAGTGCCCGAATCGACACTTTCTTACTGGAGACTGCGGTTTCAGGATGTTATAAGCCGAAGGCCGGAGGTCGGAGCTCTTCACCGGCGATCCCCAGCAAGGGATCCCAGACGCCGGATGGTAAGTTCCTGCCACGCCCGCGGCTAGAAGCTCTGCAGATCACAGCCCCATGACGCCAAAGTCACCAGGCCAGCAATCAGAGCACTCCTTTCTGGTGAACCCCGGCAAGGGTTCGCGCCCGCTCCGCGATGAAAAAGTCCATGAGCGCCCACTGCTGAAGCTCTGGGCCCGACTCTGGGAAAGGCCGCTCCAATCCAAGCTGTTAGGCCGCAAGAGGGGAAGCGGAGAAGCGACATGGAAAAAGTTGCCTCTCCGTCGAGGAAGTGACTGAAAAACGGTGTCCCCTTTTCTCCCCCACCACCCCCACACAAGACATACAGAGAGACACTAAAACAAACATTTAGACATAGTAAAAAAGTCGAAACACCGAAAACGCTGCTGGCAGGGCAGCCGACTCGCAGCGCCCCCAACCGACCAGTCCATTTAATGCTAAAGCCAGAGCTGTGAAGTGAAGAAGATGAACATTTACATCAAATGAGTGACATAAATGTCAGCTGCAGCAGTAACTACCTTTAAAAAGTAGAATACAGGTAAAATAAATAGGTAGATTGGCAGCATTTCTGTTACTTAAGCAACAGCCATAGCTCATGTTTCACAGTAATTTACAAAGTTAAAAGCATTCATCTGTTGAGAAGATAAATAATGCAGAGTACCCATGTCATTGGAAGATCCAACTCCAAAAGGATTAGATAGACACCTCTGTCATTGAGTGTCAATTTTGCATTACTGTAAGCAGCAGCTTTGGTGATGAGGGATGTTTGAGTTAATTATGTTTGGTTCATCATTTTTCGAGCTTTCCATCTTCATTTTCAAATGAAAATCCATCGAGAGATATTGTTTTACAATAGTCGTACTTTACAGAACACTTGCCCTATTGATATTTTAAAACAAAACCATCTGGAATGAATATCATTGTAGAGATCATACATCCAAATGTATGTTCAAGTAAAAAGCAATATGTTAACATCATGACACATTATTTCCCAAAAGAAGGCACTACATCCGCAGGGATCTGCTCAGGGACCTCTGTTGTTTGTGCTATATATAAATGACTTGCACTCAAATCTAGATGGGATGGTTAGTAAGTTTACAAATGACACCAAAATGGTTGGGGTCGTAGATTGTGAGGAAGGCTGTCAAAGTATACAGAGGGATATAGATTAGCCACAGAAATGAGCGGAGAAATAGCAGATGGATTTTAATCCATGCACGTGTGAGATTTTGCACTTTGGGAAGTCAAATGTAAGGGGAACATACACAATTAATGGCAAGACCCTTAACAGCCTTGACATACGGAGGGATCTTCAGATCCAAGTCCATAACTCCCTGAACACAAGTAGATGGAATTAAAATGCTTACCTTCATTGTTCAGGGCATTGAGTTTAAGAGTCTGGAAGTCATGATGCAGTTTTATAGTACTTGGGTTAGACTGCATTTGGAGTATTATGTACAGTTTTGGTTGCTCCATTACAGGAAGGCTGTGAAGGCTTTGGAGAGGATGCAGAGGTTTACCTGGATTAGGTATTAGTGGGGATCATTGGTCACAGTGGGCCAAAGGGCATGTTTCCACGCTATCTCTGAACCAAGCTAAACTAAATCATTTTAAACTAGGGTGATTTCTATGACAAATACAGTAGCCAATTTGAGAACAGCAGCGTCTAGTAAACAGCAAATGAGCAGATATCCTGTTGTTGTTGGTATAACTTGCAAAAGAATGTTGGCCAATTTGCAAGGAGTTCTGTGTACAGTTCCAATTAATCTTTTACATAACTAATCACTTAAAGCTTCACACTCCTCAGCCATCAAAGCACACTGATCCAAATGGCTTCTCTTCCAACCTCAGGCAGAATTTCACTGACATATTTCCTCCATTACATTAGTTTTATTCAGAGCAGTATATCAATGCAGTTCATTTTTGATGTCATCTAAGAACCCAGGCAGGACTTGGATTTCAATGTCTTATCCAAAAAGTCACAACTCAAAGAATGTGGCAATCCTCTAGAACTGCACTGATGAATGGACAAATTAACCCTGACGCACTGTCACTTTACACGTATCCACAACTTTCAACTTTTATCTTGTCTATTTTTACAGTTTCTAATCTTTATACTTGTTTTTAAGACCTATACACACTGAGTGTGCTCGCAGAAGGCTGTGTTGTATGATGACTGTTGTATATTGTCTTGTTGTATGTTGAGCCACGTCAAAGAAGATTTTCTGTTACGACAGACAATAAAGTTTTCTGAATCTGAATCTGCCTAGATAACAAACTAAAAGTTGGGATGGCCGTAAATCTACCTTTGTCTGATGGGAGAGTGCAACTACACTGACAACATGGTTAATAAATAACATTTACAATTATCCATTAGGTGCATATGCAAATAACTGTAAGAATTAATCTATATTGCCATTCCTGTGCAGATTTTCTTTGCAGATTTCCGGCAGTACAGTATTGTAGGATATTGTGTCCTTTGGATGGGATATTAAATTGAGGCACCGTCTAACCTCTCAGAAATACATAAACAAATAAGCCAGTTCTTAGTGCAGTGGCCATTAATCACCTTTCAAACTTCATAAAAATAATGAAAAAAATTAAAAAAAATTATAGCTGATGGAAATCTTAATCTCCTCCAACCCGAATTGCTCCTTAAAACTATGTTTTTCCAAATCTAGCTCCATGCTCTTTCCTGAATTTAATCACGACATAAAGGTGACCCTTCAGCTCCCAAGATCTAAAGCTCTGGATTTTCACTTTTTTTGGTAATCTCTCTTAATAGTTCTTTGTGTGGCAGATTCACATTCTCATTACGTCCTTTCAAGAGAGTCATGAGAGTTAAGAATCAAGAGCATTTTGTTGTCACATGTACCAAAACGGAATTCTTACTTGCATCAACACAACAGGTTTGTAAGCACAGTACTTAATAAATATAATAAATAGACAAAAAAAATTAAAGTAAATAAATAAACACTATAGTACAAAACAAAACAAAGCCCGAAGTCCCTATTGCAACCAAGGCAGCTCATAGTTCAGAGTTTAGATGGAGATTAAACTGATGGTTATTGTGAAAAAGCTTTTCCGGATGCTTGGCGTTTCCAGACTCCTATACCTTCTTCCTGATGGCAGGAGTGAAATGGCCACGGTGGTGTGGGTCCTTGATGATGCTGGCTGCCTTTCTGAGATAGCACCTCCCATAGATCCCTTTGATGGTGGGGAGGTCAGTACCCATGATGGACTGGGCAGTGTCCGCCTCGTTTTGTAATCTCCTTCATTCCAGAGCGTTCGAGTTGCCGAATCAGGATGTGAAGCAACCAGTCAATATGCTCTCCCAGAGGACAACTGTAGAAATTCAAGAGAGTATTTGTCTACAGGCCAAATCTTCAAAGGAAGCAGAGGTTTCGTTGTTTTTTTTGTGATTGCATCAAAGTGCTGGGTCCAGGACAGATTTTCAGAGATATGCACGCCCATTAACTTAAAGTTGTTGACTCTCGCCACCACAGACCCTTCAATTAACATTTGTTATTTAAAGGTGCTGTTTTCTTTGCTATCCTTCTTCTTCCCAACATTTTGAATTGTAAGATTTATACTAGTAAATTCATACACCACAGTAAACATACCAGTGGATAACACAAATGACTAACTTCAATTGACACAAATCCACACGGCATCTTAAATGGAGGAAAATAAGTTTAATCCAAATTAAAGCACAATTATCCTTAAGACACTCTTTCCTGACCATGGCCTCTGGGTTCTTCACACCGTTGAACACTTCTGCTTGACTGTCATGGTAGAATAATGGGGAGTGGCATGTGGCACCAACAACTCTCAAAACAAATCAATCAGATGTTTCTTGCCATTGCCTCACTCAGCTGGTAATTCATGGGTCAATTGTGTTTAATTGTCATGTGTACTGACAACAGAACAATTGAATTCTTATGAGCAGAACAGTGGCATAGCAGGTAGCCTCACATTGACCGGGATCGATCCTGACCTCGAGTGCTGTCTGAGTGGAGTTTGCACATTCACCCTGTGTGGGTTTCCTCGGGTGCTCAGTTTCTACCCACACACCAAAGATGAGCAGATTTGTTGGTTAATTGGCCTTGATAAATTGTCCCTAATGAGTAGGGGATTAAAAAGTGGGATAACATAGAACTAAAGTGAACGGGTGAACCATGGTCAGTGTGGGCTCGCTGGGCTGATTCCATGCTTTATCTTTCAATATTATCAATGCTTTATCTTTCAATATTATCAATTCAAAAGCAGCAGATTAGCAGGCCTATAAACACAATAATAATTCAATAAGTTAATAACCGTAAGAAAACGGTGCAAAAAAGTGCAAGAGAGTGACCAGCTTCTGTTCGTTTCTTCTTGTCTCCAGTCATCAGAGCGCTTCTCAAAAGGGCTGAAACAAGGAAAATATAGAGCATGCGGAAATGTTCAGATGTTGGGTTTTGGCACAGATAAATAAAACTAAAAGATTTTGGCACATTATAATCTTTCACACTCAACACTGAGTTCAACAATTTCTAATTATGATTATTTCCAGTGCTTTTATTTCAGAATTCCTGCATTGCTTCCACACCTTCTCTAGGCTGTTGTTACAATGTTAACATGCTACACACTGGCAAGAAACAATAATTGTAATCAACTTGGTTTTGTCAGTTACTCAATGGCCTTTGCAGTATTCCGCACAGACAGCCACCTGTAAATATGAGCAGAAGAACATCTGATCTGCATTCACCCTTTAGATATTGAATCATTTTTCTCATCTTCCAAAGCTTATGGCTTCCAAAATCAGCTGCCATAAGATTTTCTCAGAATGAGTGTTTATTACCATCAGATATATGTATTTTGCTAAAATGGTTCCTTAATTCATAACATTCTTAAAATAGAATCACAAGCTAATGAATTCTGCCAAACTTGAATATATTCTAACATTTAGAACTGAGACTCTGAGAATGGAGAACCTCCAAAAAGAATGGTAATGATGTGCGGATTCCAATTCAGTTACATGATTGTTGCATGGAGCCAACGATAACTGCATCATTCATTGGTTGCATAGTTCAACAGGGCACACAATGCAAGATGCTGTTTGTAGCTAACCTGAAAGGTTCAGCCAGCCTGCAGTCGACAAGCATTGTACCCGATGTTGGCAACATGAACTAACTTAGGGTTGTTTAATATTGACACGGAATGGAATAGAAAAAGCAAAGTGCTGGAATAACTCACTGGGTCAGACAGCATCTCGAGAAGAAACAGATAGGTGAAGTTTTGGATTGGGACCCTTCTTCAAACTGAATGTAGTAGGGACCAGGATGTGTCCCGTCCCCCCCACACCCAGTCCCATCCCCACATCTATTTTCCAGCTTCTTCCCCTACATTTAGTCTGAAGAACGGTCCCAACCCGAAACGTCACCCACCCATATCTTCTGGAGAAGCTGTCTGGCCTGCTGAGTTATTCCAGCACTTTGTGTGTTATAGCCCTGTCCCACTGTACGAGTTCATTCAAGAGTTCTCCCAAGTTTGCCCTAATTCATACTCGGAGATTTACAGTAATGGCCGCTCGTAAGTACTTGGGGCTCTCGTGGACATTTTTCAACCCGTTGAAAAATCTTCACGAGTCTTCCCGAGCTTATCACGTTTCCCAATTACCTGCCGTTAGCGTTACGAGCTGCTAGGAGACGTCCCCGAGCTCCGACGTACCCGCTACGTTCATTCTACGTGCTTACCACGAGTTTGATTTTTTTTTAAAACTCGGGAGAGCACTTGAATGAACTCGTACAGTGGGACAGGGCTTTGACTCTGAATAAAATTGAGGGGAGTTGACTCCAGCCAATGACACCCAGAGGTACATCCCAAAGATGTAGGTATGGTGGCGCAGCAGTACAGTTGCTGCCTTACGGTGCCAGAGACTGGGGTTCGTCCTGACCACGGGTGCTGTCTGTACGGAGTTTGTACGTACGTTCTCCCCATGACCTGCGTGGGTTTTCCCCACGAACTCCAGTCCCACACTCCAAAGAAGTACAGGTTTGTAGGTTAATTCATTGGCTTTGGTAAAATTATAAATTGTCTCTAGTGTGTGCAGGATAATGTTCGTGTGCGGGGATCACTGGACGGCATGGACCTGAAGGGCCCGTTTCCACGCTGTATCTGCAAACTAAACTGAAACAAAACCTGGGTGCAGTGCTTCAAGAATTCAAGGGGAATTTGTACAAGGACTGCATACAAGGGGAAAATTGATTTTCAAATGTTTTGCCTCACCAGCTGTCCGATGAGCCTTAGAGCCTGAGCTCGGTGCACCACCCTTACTGAACACAGCTGAGCATTTCTAAGTTCAACAATTTCTAATTATGATTATTCCCAGAATTTTTATTTCAGAGTTCCAGCATTGCTTCCACACTTCCTCTAGACTACTGTTGCCATGTTAACTTGCTACACACTGGCAAGAAACAATAATTGTAATCAAATAGGTTTTGTCAGTCACCATTTCTGTTCAAGACTTCTGTCTGACATTCTTATGTTCCACCGCTTCTGCACATGGAACAGCGACAAATTAACACACAATTCACACATTGCTCACACTTTCAACAGAAGCATCACCCAAACACTTACATATTACTTACTATCACACTCCCCCGTCTTGCAGTATAGAATGGCGCTGTTACACGGAGTGGCGGTTAGATACCAGAGATAAACCCAATTGCATCCACACGACAGAGAGGATATTGTCCGCTATCATTAGAGTCTTCAGTTTTGGGACCTTGACCAGCAATGCAAGTGAGGCCATAGAAGACTTGCATACTGTCCCTGTCACATGCACCTTCAACTTCCTGCACTCTTTTGGAACTAAGAAAGATCATTATTTTGCTATCAATTTTCATCCTCCTCTCACCTTCACATACTGTAGTCCAGCGCTGACTGTACTTCTTTTCTTAACCTTTTTATCTCCATCTCAGAAGATGGCAAGACAAAAACATTCATTACAAGGCTAGACTCCCACAGCTACCTCAACTATATTCCCTTGCACGTTGCCACCTGCGAGGAATGTTTCCATTCTTCCAGTTCCTCTGTCTCCATTGTATTTACTTTGGCAAAACTTCCACAAAGGGGTCTCTGAAATATTTTCCTCCCTTCTCCATCATGGTTTGCTTTCTATCATAGAAAACAGGGCCTTTGACCACATCTAATCTATATCCCAACTCTGCTCTCCCTAATCCTCTTCCTGGACAGAGAGAGAGTAGTATTCCTCTGGCCCTCATTTTCCACCCCACCAACTTCCGCACTAAACCGATCCCCTTTACAATTTCCACAAGCTTCAGCGAGATTCCATCACCACACATATCTTCTCTTTTCTCGCATTTCATCATGTCGGCAGTGGGGTGGGAGATTGCAACCTTCACGCGGTCCACCCTGTTTCAACGAATGTAATCAACCTGGTGTGCACAAGCAGAAGATCAAACAGAACAAGTTGTCTTACAACTTTAGGCTGTGCACGACATACGCAAGAAGAAGAAGACTATTCCCTTGCTACTCCCTGAATGACTCTTATATTCCATTAGCCACATCCCTTCTTATGGCACTTTTCCATGCAATTGCAGAAAATCCAACACCTGTTAATTCACCTCTTCCCTTCCCACCATTTCAAAGTGCAGCAATGATTCACTTGCACTTCTTCCAATCTAATGTACTGCATTTAGTTACCCCTCCTGAATGCAGAAAGTAAATGCAGACTGAGGGAAGCTTCTATGTTCAGTCCACATGAGCAACCCTGAGCTTCCCATCAAGTACAAATGTAATTCTCTATCCTACTTCCACTACAATCTACAATATATCTGTGACCTCCTGCAACATCTGGGCTTGTTACAGATCTGCCTGACAGGGCCGGCCTTAGGAGATGCGGGGCCCAATTGGGAACAATTTTGGTAAGCCCCAGGTTCCCAGCCAAGGTCTGTAGAAACATAGAAATACAAATAAAGTCTATTATAGACTTTATATCTCTATGGTAGAGAGATATAAATCTCAATTAATCAAAATGTGCGCTTAAAGGGTGCCTGCGAGTAAATGGTCCAAACAGATCTAAGCTACATTTTAATATAAAATTGCATACATGTAAGCCCACAAACAAAATGTGTAGATCACCTCTGAAACGTACATAGTTAAAATACCACTTGTTTTAGTGACTGTGAAATGAAAAAAAAAATCTAATTAACTAGATCCTGGAAAACCAATAACTATTGGCAAAAAACCTGTGTGTGTGTGTGTGCGTGCGTGCGTGTGAAGGGAGAAAGGAGAGAAAAGAGTGGAGAAAGAAGGGAGGGAAGGAGAGAAAGAAGTGAGGGAAGGAGAGAAAGAAGGGAGGGAGGGAGGGAAGGGAAGGAGAGAAGGGACGGAGAAGTCTAACATCTAGAAGGAATTGAGAATAAATATCGTCCAGGACTTTGCACTGGGCAACGTTTTGAGTAAGGAAATGGCGTTGAACTCAAATCGACCATTCACTGCTCTGCTCTCTCGTACAAGGGCATTTGGAAAACCACCCCCATCGTGACCCTTGGTACCTGTGGTCAAAAGTGGCTGCATTGCAATGGCCTGGCAATCCACCCTCCCTTGGATCACTAAGATTAGCACTGTACTGCACTGTAGAAACTTAATTACAACATTTGGCAGCGGGAGCAACCTGGACATTTCAGAGTTGGTGGATTAGAGCTATGAAATGGATATACATCTTTGCAAAATGTCCACGTTCAGCTCTAATCAATACAATAAATGAGATGAGAGGCTGTGTCAAACTGAGTGCCACCACAAATTCAAGGACATTTCTAGGTTTCTAATAAATCTTTATCTTCTCAGTTTAACCCTGTACCTTCTGCTTCTTGATTCCCCAGCCATGAGAACAAGACTGTCTGTTCTCTCTATCTATTGCCATGACTTTATACACCTCTGTAAGATTACACCTCAGCCTCCCGTGCTCCAGGAATAGCGTCCTAAACTGCCCAAACTCCCTCTATAGTTAAGGACCTTGAGTTCTGGCAACATCCTCCTAAATCATCTCTGCACTCTTTCCAGCTTAACGGCATCCTTCCAAAAGTAAAACTGAACACAATACTCCAATTATTGCCTCAACAACGCCTTACAAAACTTTTGAATTATCTTTCATTTCCACCAATGGGTAGCACAGGCGTCCCAGCAGACATAATGAGCTTGAGCACGAACCCATAAGAGGCTGTTGACGACAGATGTCTATTTTTATGCAGATGTCCCACCGAGCTTTACATCATCATTATCAAACAAAACTTGACATAGGAACACTGAACTACAAAAATAAAAATCTGAACAAAAAGGGTAGATTAATTGAGCTTCTTAGTGCAGAAACAAGAGGAGAGAGACAGAGAGGATCAGGGAAGGAATTAAGGCAGAGGATTCCAATGGATTTTGAAACTACTCCAACCTCCGTTGGATCATTATACGCAAGGACATACGAAATAGGAACAAGGCTGTCCATTTGATTATTTGAGGCTGATCTACTGTTCATTAAGATCATGACTAAGCTGCAACTTAGAAACATTGAAACAGAAAATAGGTGCAAAAGGAGGCCATTCGGCCCTTTGAGCCAGCACCGCCATTCATTGTGATCATGGCTGATCGTCCCCAATCAATAACCCATGCCTGCCTTCTCCCCATATCTCTTGATTCCACTAGCCCCTAGAGCTCTGTTTAAACCTCTCTTAAATCCATCCAGTGATTTGGCCTCCACTGACCTCTGTGGCAGGGAATTCTGCAAATTCACAACTCTCTGGGTGAAAAAGTTTTTTTCTCACCTCAGTCTTAAATAGCTTCCCCTTTATTCTAGGGCTGTGGCCCCCTGGTTCTGGACTCTCCCAACATTGGGAACATTTTTCCTGCATCTAGCTTGTCCAGTCAATTAGTCTTTTCAATCTTTCCTCGTATGACAGTCCCGCCATCCCAGGGATCAATCTCGTGAACCTACACTGCACTGCCTCAATCACAAGGATGTCCTTCCTCAAATAAGAGACCAAAACTGTACACAATACTCTAGATGTGGTCTTACTAGAGCCCTATACAACTGCAGAAGCACCTCTTTACTACTATACTGAAATCCTCTTGTATGAAGGCCAAAATTCCATTAGCTTTCTTCACTGCCTGCTGCACCTACACGCCAACTTTCAGTGACTGGTGTACAAGGACACCCAGATCTCGCTACACCCTCCCCCTTACCTAACCTAACCCCATTGAGATAATATTCCGCCCCCTTGTTGTTGGCACCAAAGTGGATAACCTCACATTTATCTATATTATACTGCATCTGCCCACTCACTCAACCTGTCCAGGTCACCCTGCAACCTCCTAACATCCTCTTCATTGTTCACACTGCCACTCAGCTTTGTGTCATCCGCAAACTTGCTAGTGTTGTTCCTAATTCCCTCTTCCAAATCATTAATATATATGGTAAACAGTTGCGGCCCCAACAGTGAGCCTTGCGGCACTCCATTCGCCACTGCCTGCCATTCTGAAAAGGACCCGTTCACTCCTACTCTTTCCTTCCTGTCTGTCACACAATTTTCTATCCATGTCAGCACCCTACCCCCAATACCATGTGCTCTAATTTTAGTCACCAGTCCCCCGTGCGGGACCTTATCAAAGGCTTTCTGAAAGTCTAGATACATTACATCCACTGGCTCCCCTTCATGCATTTTACTTGTCACATCCTCAAAAAATTCTAGTATATTAGTCAAGCATGATTTCCCTTTCATAAATCCATGTTGACTTGGACTAAACCTTTTACTGCTATCGAAATGCCCCATTATTACCTCTTTAATAATTGACTCCAACATCTTTCCCACCACCAAAGTCAGGCTAACTGGTCTGTAATTCCCCCTTTTCTCTCTTGTTCCTTTCTTGAAAAGTGGGATAACATTAACTATCCTCCAATCCACAGGAACTGATCCTGAATCTATTGAACATTGGAAAATGATCACCAATGCGTCCACTAATTCTAGAGCCACCTCTGTGAGGACCCTGGGATGCAGACCATCCGACCCAGGGGATTTATCATCCTTCAGTCCCATTAGCCTACCCAATACTATTTATACAATAGACAATAAGTGCAGGAGTAGGCCATTTGAACCTTCGAGCCAGCACCGCCATTCAATGTGATCATGGCTGATCATCCCCAATCAGTACCCCGTTCCTGCTTTCTCCCCATATCCTCAGCTAATTTTAAGAGCCCCATCTAGCTCTCTCTTGAAAGCATCCAGAGAACCCGCCTCCCTCTGAGGCAGAAAATTCCACAGACTCACCACTCTCTGTGAGAAAAAGGGTTTCCTCGTCTCCGTTCTAAATGGCTTACTTAAACTGTGGTCACTGGTTCTGGACTCCCCCAACATTGGGAACATGTTCCCTGCCTCTAGCGTGTCCAAACTCTTAACAATCTTACATGTTTCAATGAGATCCCCTCTCATCCTTCTAAACTCCAGAGTGTACAAGCCCAGCTACTCCATTCTCTCAGCATATGACAGTCCCGCCATCCCGGGTTCAACTCTTCTGCCATTTCTTTGTTACCCATAATAATTTCACCTGTGTCTGCCTTAAATGGACCCACATTTGACTTTGCTACTCTTTGCTTTGACTTTGCTACTCTTTTCACCTTAACATATCTAAAGAAACTTAATTCCCATTTTCCAACACTATTCCAACATCCCTTAATTCCCTTAATGGTCGGAGATCCATCAATCACTGTTTTGAATGAACGCAACAATTGAGCTTTCACAGCCCAGGTAGAGAATTTCAAAGGATGGCTACCCTGCGAGTGAAGACGGTTTCACACAGAGGGTAGGCAACCTTATTCTGAAACTGTGCCACATGATTCTAAACTCCTCCGTAGGCAGAAACATTCCACCTGCATTTAGTCTGTCAATCCAATTAAGAATCATGCATGTTTAAATGCGATTTCTTCTCATTCCTCAACACTTGAGAAAATATTGTGGGTGGCACAATGGCGCAGGGGTAGAGTTGTTGCCTTACAGTGCTTTCAGCGCCAGAGACCCCGGTTCGATCCCGACTACAGATGCTGTCTGTACGGAGTTTGTACGTTCTCCCCATGACCACGTGGGTTTTCACCAAAATCTTCGATTTCCCCCCCCTCCCCCACTCCCAAAGAAGTACAGGTATGTAGGAAAGTTGGCTTGGGATAAGTGTAAATTGTCTCTAGTGTGTGTAGGATAGTAATAATGTGCGGGGATCGCTGACTGGTGCAGACCCGGTGGGTCAAAGGGCCTGTTTCCGCGCTGTATCTCTAAAACTGAAAAAAACGAAGACAAAAATTAAACAAATAACCCTAAGCACAAATCGGTTTTGATTGTTTGATTGAAAGATATAGCATCGAATAGGCCCTTCCATACTGACCATCAATCTGCCTTTCACACTAGTTCTATGTTAAGCCTCTTTTGCATCCCTATATACTAGGGGGAATTTACACAGGCCAATTAACTTACAAAACCGCACATCTTTTGGCTGTGGGAGGGAACCGGATCACCCACAGGAAACCCACATGGTCACAGGGAGAACGCGCAGAATGATTTTCACTCATTCCACACTGAAGAGACATGGAACACATGCTCATGTTTGCTGATCAGAAATTTTAGATCACTGCGGATAAAAGAAAATGTTGCCTTCAGCAACCTGTTTCAGGAAGCATGCATTAAATATTCGAGGTCTCATTCCAACTGTGGATCATCCTATACTCCAGGCTTCTGATGAAATCTGGGTTCATTACATGCAGCTATGTTGACATCACATCTAATCCTGAATGATTCCAACTGATGAATCTGCCAACATACAATGCCCAAGGCATGTGGCCACTCTGTCAGGCTGCTACCTGCATTATAATGCCAGGTTATCAGAATCAGTGTGAACTTAATTCCACCTACATCTAAAATACACATTGCACAATGTTAAAGGCAGGATAAGAATCAGCTTTGTACCATTTTGGAGAAGTACAAATTTATTCACAATGCACAATACGAATGCTTTAAATGTCATATCTAAATTGAGATTTGTCCGTTGATTAAGATCAAAACATCAATACCTCAATAATACATTTAGAGTTAAAGAAAATCACCTGTAATGGTGCTATGGGTTTCTCAGTCTACAAGTATCTCAGTAGACTATTTCTGAAGACTTTCTAATCGAGGATCGGGGGTAACACTCTACTGGACTTCATATGAAAACGAATATCACTGTCTTAGCAATTTGCACATGTGGGAATAAAAGCACCATTGAACCATTTACGGAGGTTTAATTCTGTTGTTGTCCTAGGATCAGTGAACTACCTGCACTCACTACTCCCTTGTGTGCTCCTGCCTTGCACTGACCTCGCTCATATGCTCCTGCCTCGAGCTGACCTCCCTTAGCAAAGCTGAGCTTGAGTCGGGCACCAGGCTCTTCACTGTAGCTTGGTACATGTGACAATAAAATAAACTGACCTGAACTGAGGCCTGGTTAGAACTAGCATGGCACATGGCCTGAACATGTTTTGCCCACAGAATCTCTGTCGCAGCTGACTAAGCCATGCCCCCAGATTTACTCAATTGTCAAGGCTGCCAAATATGTAGAATATTTGTGATTGACATTTGCAAGCCTTCAAATATATTAAGCACAAATGAATCACACCATTAGAAAATGCAATTTAAATGCATTAACATCAGAAAATACTTAGAATCAAATCAAAGTATCAAAGCTAAATTAAGTAATTCAAAACATTGTAAATTAATCAACACGTATCTCTTCCTCACATCTGTTCTTCTCCACTGAAGAGAATGGAGGCATCCTATGTGGCTTCAGGACACTGGAGGACTCTACACTTAGTTACAGGATTCGTTGAGGATCCCAACACTGCAACACAGTTGAGAAATTACTCATGAGCATCTTAGCAGGTCATCAAACATTCCCACCTTCTGTTCTCTGGTAGACACACAAAACTCTCATGATACTATCCGGAAAAGAGAAGGGGTGTCTCCCAGTGCATAGTAAAATATTTATACTTCAATATACATCAAGAACAGGCTATCCTTTCATTTTGCTTCTTGCTGTGTGATATCTTGCCAGGGTTTAATATCCCATGCACAAAGTGGCTGTTGTACTGAACTACAAATCCACAGCAACCATTTCAAAAAGTAAGAGCACAAAACATTTGAACATCACTGAGGGTGGGAAAGGCATGCCTCAAATGCTAGTCCTGTTTTCCATCGGCTGTGATTTGTTATGGTTGAACTGAGAGAGATGTTTGTACAGTGAAGCATTGTGCCAACCTTCTTTCCCACGTGGCTAGTTATTGATGTCAGCCGTTCATTCCAGGAGGAGGTTGGGTGCGAGCCATGCATTTCCCCAACAGGGAAGAAGGGAAAAACTGGAAACTGAGTCAGCCGATGCTCCTCCTGATAATCACTACAAGCCCCAAAAGGATGTAGGCAGGGGCAAAAGTGCATGCGGATTGCTTGTTTCCATGCTCACTTGACTATTTATGCTCTGGAACTCCAGCCACAAAATAAAAAGACAAGAGTCATTCCTCCTTCTATACAATGGAAGCATTTTTGGCAAACATATTATTTAGCACAATTTCATAAATCAAAAAGGCTGGGCAGAATGTAATCATGTATGTCATATTTCTCCATATTTCGAACCAACTGGTTGTGAAAAGAATGCAAAAATATCATGATACAAATGTTGGATTATTATGGTTGTTCTGGTACAGTTTGTGCTTAGGGAGGGATAGCTGTGAGCTATTTCATATAGTGAAAATCAACTACACTCGATCATGATTTTTCTGCAGTTCAAAAGAAGGAAAGAAATACGTAGAGAATGGAGATAGAAGAGGAAGAGGAATATATGTATTAAAATCTTAAAGGTTGTGTATTTACAGATGAATTTTAGGCATCAAGCTATATCTAACACCACAATACATGTCCAGATGCTGCCAAAACACCCAGTAAAGGTTATCAATGATATCCCCACAGTGAGGTAAACACAATCAACATCAAGCTTCGAGATCATTGAGTCTCTAAAGAAATATTGCCCTCTAATAAAGAACGTCTGAAGCAGGCTTAAAAAGCTGCAAGGAAAGACGACAAAATGCTGAAGTAACTCAGCAGGTCATACAGCATCCTTGAAGAACATGGGTAGGTGACATTGCGGATCAGGGCCCTTCTTCAGACTCAGTCTGAAGAAGTGTCCCAATGCGAAACGTTATCTATCCATGTTCTCCAGGGATGCTGCCTGATCCATTGAGTTACTCCATCATTTTGTGTCTTTCCATGGTAAACCAGCATCAGCAGTTCCTTGGTAAACCAGCATCTGCAGTTCTACATTTTAACAAGCTACAAACAATTTATATCCTGTTGCAATCAAAACAACGATTTTGGCTGCAGTCAAAATCATGTCACCATGTAAGATTGTTCAGATAATTCTAGCCAACTGATTGTTAAAACAAAATAAAAATATCATAACACAAATGTTGAATTATTATACCATATATATTTGTTCATTTTAACAGTATCAAACAAGTATGTGGAAAGGCAGAGAGCTAGAAGTTTGATGTCATTATGCACAATGCAACTAAGATTGCAACAAAAATTATTAATTGAAACTGGGAGCTTCCATGGAAGGCTACGAGACAATATTTCTTCCAGAATCTCCATGTGTATGGTGTCCAAAAGTGACATGATGCTCTTGCTGTCATTTTCATGGAATAACGTGGCCACACATGCCCTCAAGGTCAAACAAGATCCACCTCACCATAACCTAAAACAAACCTATCCGTTTGGCATTGAAAACTTGCTTCAGGTAGGTCCACTTACAGTAGTTAAAAGGTTACCTATTGCAAACAATTGGAAATGTTTTGAGCATTTTAAATGTGCAAGGCTATTACACATGATGCCTTAAGGCACATGCACAATAACATTTTGCAGAGACAGTTCAGCCCAAAATAAAGTGTTGATCACCATAATCACTCGTTTAATGCACCTTTCATGTACAGAAATATACAAGGAAAAACATTGCAATCATAAATTAAAACAACTGAAGAGATTGCTGAGAGAGGCCACTGGAAAAGCCAAGGATGAGATGACACATTTAAAAATCTTAAAAAGATTTTAGATAGGCAGGCAGCTCACTATGAACCCACACGCAAGGAAATGTTTTAACACCTACAGCAGAAAACATCATTGCCCATAAATTTCTTTACATAATGCTGGTTTTTTTTTTGTCAAGTCAAGAGCGTTTAATTTCCATATGTACTGACAATGGAACAATCCAAATCTTATTTGCAGCGCGTCAGCAAGCCCTAAAACGCAATACACAGAGATACTATATTTAAAGATCAATTAATCAATAATCGCAATACGAGGTGGCCATAGTAGTGCAAAAAACAAAATCCATGGTGCAACCAAAAACATGGTCCATGGAAGTCTGTAGTTACTGAGGTTAGTATGGTATGGTGTTCAAGTTGCATTTTTGGATTTTGCAACTGAAAATCAAATTTGTTCTTAAGTTAAAACTGCAATATCAGTTCCAGATAGTTACCCATTGCTATTGAAACTTCATGCCACTGTAAGCCTGCAGCAATGTTGAACTTAAGTGTACACTGAACTACATTGTTGTCTTTATAGCACAGTTATTTGGCAATCCCAAGCCAACCTGGTCTTTATCTCCCACACTGCATCAATATTTCTCCCCAGTCACCCCCAAGTTCCAGTGCATTCGCCAACACAGTCATCATTTGATTTTTCCCATTTGACTCCCCACTGCCTGGACCCAAATAATGGAAGGTCTGGAGAGAATGAATGTTGAGAGGATGTTTCCACTAGTGGGAGAGTCCAGGACCAGAGGGCACGGCCTCAGAATAAAGGGATGTACCTTTGGAAATGGACAGGAGAATGGGGTTGAGAGGAAAACTATCAGACATGAACGAATGGCATAGTAGACTTGATGGGCCGAATGCCATAATTCAGTTCCTAGGTCTTATGAATTGATGGCCCCAACTACCCAATAACTGATATCATAATCCACTCCATCTTCTAGTCTCCATGTCTGGCTCCAATGAACCGTACCCCTTCTTTGGCCACAGGTCAGACTGAATCAGATCCCAGAATCATAGCTTACAGATGGAGTACTCAACAACACATAATGTGCAAAGTCCAGCCACTTGCATATTCAGTGCATTCAGAAAGTATTCAGACCCCTTCACTTTGTACACATTGTGTTATGTTACAACATTTTAAAATGGATTAAATTCTTTTTTTTTTAAATCATAAATCTACGCACAATACCCCAGAATGAAGAAGTGATAACAGGTGTCATTTTTGCAAAGTAATTAAAAATAACTAACTGAAATATCACATTTACATAAGTATTCAGACCCTTTGATATGACACTCAAAATTGAGCTTAGGTTCATCCTGTTACCATTGATTATCCTTGAGATGTTTCTACAACTTGATTGGAGTCCACCAGTGGTCAATTAAATTGATTGGACATAATTTGGAAAAGCACACACCTGTCTATATAAGGTCCCACAATTTGACAATGCATGTCAGAGCAAAAACCAAGCCATGAAGACAGAGGAATTGTCCGTAGACTGAGACAGGATTGTGTTGAGACACAGATCTGGGGAAGGGTATAAAACAATTTCTCCAGCATTGCAGGTTCCGAAGAGCACCGTGGCCTCTGTCTTTCTTAAATGGAAGAACTTAGGAACCACCAGGACTCTTCATAGAGCTGGCTGCCTGGCCAAACTGAGCAATCGGGGGAGAAGGACCTTGGTCAAGGAGGTGACCAAGAACCCGATGGTCGCTCTGACAGAGTTCCTCTGTGGAGATGGGAGACCCTTCCAGAAGGACAACTATATCTGCAGCACTCCACCAATTGCACCTTTATGGTAGAATGGCCAAATGGAAGCCACTCCTCAGTAAAAGGTTCATGACGGCCTGCTTGGAGTTTGCCAAAAAGCATTGGAAACAAGATTCTCAGAAACCAAGATTGAACTCTTTGGCCCGAATGGCAAGCGTCATGTCTGGAGGAAACAATAGACAATAGGTGCAGGAGTAGGCCATTTGGCCCTTTGAGCCAGCACTGCCATTCAATGTGATCATCCCCAATCAGTACTCCGTTCCTGCCTTCTCCCCATATCCCCTGACTCTGCTATTTTTAAGAGTCCCATCTACCTCTCTTGAAAGCTAAATCCAGAGAACCTGCCTCCACCACCCTCTGAGGCAGAGAATTCCACAGACTCACCATTCTCTGTGAGAAATCAGGCACCGATCATCACCTAGCCAATACCATACCTATGGTGAAACCAAGATTGAACTCTTTGGTCTGAATGCCAAGCATCACGTCTGGAGGAAACCAGACACCGATCATCACCTGGCCAATACCATACCTACGGTGAAGCATGGTGGTTGCAGCATCATGCTGTGGGGATGTTTTTCAGTGGCAGGAACTGGGAAGCTAGTCAGGATCGAGGGAAATATGAATGGGTCAAAGTACAGAGAGATCCTTGATGAAAACCTGCTCCAGAGTGTTCTGGACCTCAGACTGGGGCAGAGATTCACCTTCCAACAGGACAACGACCCTAAGCCCACAGCCATGACAACACAGGAGTGGCTTCGTGACAAGTCTGTGAATGTACTTGAGTGGCCCAGCCAGAGCTGGACTTGAATCCAATCGAACATCTCTGGTGGGATCTGAAAATAACTCTGCATCGACGTTCCCCATCCTGACAGAGCTTGAGAGGATCTGCAGAGAAGAATGGGAGAAATTACCCAAATATAGGTATGCCAAGCTTGTAGCATCACCCAAGAAGACTTGAGGCTGTAATTGCCGCCAAAGGTGCCTCAACAAAGTACTGAGTAAGGGGTCTGAATACTTATGTAAATGTGATATTTCAGTATTTTGTTTTAATTACTTAGCAAAAATTTCTAAACACTTGTTTGCTTTTTTTATTATGGTATTGTGTGTGGATTGATGATTAAAAACAAAGAATTTCATCCATTTTAGAATAAGTCTGTAACATAACAAAATGTGGAAAAAGTGAAGGGCTCTTGTTGTGAATGCACTGTACATTTTCACGTGCCAATAACCAAAGAGGGGGTTGATGCCCGGCAGCTGTGTCCAGATAGTACACCTCCTTGGTGCCAGTAGAATTTCTAGTATGCCTGTTGGTATAGCTTTATTTTTGTCACATCTTCTGAAATACCGTGAAAAACATTGTTTGCGTGCTATCCAGTCATATAACTCTATACACGTATAATCTAGCCATGAATACAATAGGGAGTGCAAAGCGACAAATACCAGTACAGATCTTAGTGCTACAGCATAATAACTTTACAGTGACAGAGAAAGTGCAGATAAAAAAATTGCAAGGCCACAATGAGGTAGGTTGGAAGATTAGGAAAGCCCTGTGAGAATGGAATTGGTACTATGGTCTGCATTAATCTAGAGATTCAGAAAAATGCTTTTTGGTTATAATTTAAGTGATAAAGTAACATTTCAGTATATTTATTTTAGAGGCAATGCTTTTTGGTAATGGAGAGCGAAACAACATCTGGGACCTTTAAGTGGGATCCATGTGGGTGTGAGCCTAAGTATAGACATGGCCTTGTGGGAGAGACAAATGCTGGTCGGTATCCATTTGGAGAGCTCAATACTGATAAACAACCAAGTAGATACATTCCCCCTAGCACAGTAATTGGATAACGTGGCTTATGGTGTTGCTAACTCGTGCTTTAATATTTGTGTGTTTCAATCTGTAAACAAATAAAACTACCACATTGGTCACACAAGAGACTGCAAGATGCTGGAATCTCAAGCAAAACACAAAATGCTGGAGGAACTCAGCAGATCTGTCAGCATCTGAGGAGGGAATGGACAGACAACGTTTCAGGTCGGGACCCATTGAGTTCCTTCAGCAGTTTATGTTTTCACCATATCAATGTCAGCTTAAATCATTGACCCCCTCAAATAAGTAAATCTTATTGAAGAATTTCTGAACAAAAAAGAATTTGTCCATTGGGCTATTCTAACACAAACAGGTACATTGGTTTATCCAAGGCAAGAAAAAATAGAAACTCTGTCTGTCAGTGTATGGAAAGTGTGGAAATTTCCAGCATTTTCTGTTTTTATGCAAGTTAAAACAGAAGATTTGTTCATATCCTAATTAAACTTAACAAACAAATATAAAATGAACATGCCTGGCCTATCAATTCATGGACTATGATGCCTTGACATTCTGTTAAAGAAGGAACTGCAGATGCTGGAGAATCGAGGGTTACACAAAGCTGGAGAAACTCAGCGGGTGCAGCAGCATCTAAGGAGTGAAGGAGATAGGCGACGTTTCGGGTCGAGACCCTTCTTCAGACTGGTCAGGGATCAGGGAAACGAGAGATATAAACAGTGATATGGAGAGATAAAGCAAGAACAATGAGTGAAAGATATGCAAAAAAGTATTGGTGATAAGGAAAGCAGGCCATTGTAAGCTGTTTCTGGTGTGAAAATGAGAAGCTAGTGCGACTTGGGGGGGGGGGGGAGATGGAGAAGGAATGTCAGGGCCCGAGGGCTGAGGGAGAGGTGGGGGGAAAGGAGCAGTCTGGGTTAACAGAATTGAGAAAATTCAATGTTTAAGCCCAGAGGATGCAGACTCTCCAAGCGGAATATGAGATGTTGTTAGGGTTAGGGGCCTTGACATTCGTTCATTGCCCTGCCCTCTTCCCTTTGCTTAATGCCTTCAAAGCTTATACAAACTCCTTTAAAGCAATAGTCCCTTTTTCAACAAGCACAGGTGGAGAAGTATTGTATGCTTATGGTAATGTTGAATTGTTAACAAGTCACTGGTGACTCACCAACTAAAGGAAACAATTCTTCTCTCCTTCTCATCTCCACTATTTTTAAAACACTATTAAATAATCTTTAAGGCCTTCACTCGTGACCTTATTTGGAGAGAAATTCAATTCAGACAATGCATATACTTTTCATTGAATGAGACAAACATCTTTTAAGAGAAGAAAATTGTTCAGACATTTGAAGATAGAAAGGTATAGACACGGGAAGTGTACAAGAGATGGTCAGACATGTATAAAGTTTACAGCCACATATAGAGATAAAACAAACTTATGGTAGTGAGGATGGAGTGACAAGTACAGAGGGCCAGAAATTATATAACCACTAAAAATACAGTTTTAAAGTAAATCTGTGGGGGTGGGATAACAGTGGCAACTTTGTACATAACTCCTAGAGAGTTATACTTCACTGTATACGGTAGATATTCCTTGTATATAAAGACACACAAAAGACTTTCCTCCCCTTAGCAGAGGGAATGGTGGAAATCAGGTAGGTCACTGGTCGCAGATAATTAATGGGAAACAGGGTGGTGGGGCATGCAATGCTGTTGGGTCCTTCGTAAGAGGGTCCTTTCTTGCTAGAAGACCAATGCTTTGGACGTCCCAGTTACGGACCAAGTAAGGCTGTTTCATTTTACCCAGGCAAATGTGGCCTGAGTTCCCTTGTTAGGTTGTCATTCTGATTGCATCACCAGTACCATTTACAAGTCATGGAGGTACAATGTTGTAAGGAGGAGTCAAAGTCAAAAGAGTTTATTGTCATGTGTCCCTGACAGGACAATGAAATTCTTTCTTTGCTTAGCACAACAGAACATAGTAGGCATTGACTACAAAACAGATCAGTGTGTCCATATACCATTATATATGTAAATACACACATGAATGAATAAATTGATAAAGTGCCAATAACAGATAAAGGGGTATTAATGTTCAGAGTTTTGTCCGAGCCAAGTTTAATAGCCTGATGGCTGTGGGGAAGTAGCTATTCCTGAACCTGGTCGTTGCAGTCCTCAGGCTCCTGTACCTTCTACCTGAAGGTAGCAGGGAGATGAGTGTGTGGCCAGGATGGTGTGGGTCCTTGATGATGCTGCCAGCCTTTTTGAGGCAGTTACTGTGATAGATCCCCTCGATGGAAGGAAGGTCAGAGCCGATGATGGACTGGGCAGTGTTTACTACTTTTTGTAGTCTTTTCCTCTCCAGGGCGCTCAAGTTGCCGAACCAAGCCACGATGCAACCGGTCAGCATGCTCTCTACTGTGCACCTGTAGAAGTTAGAGAGGGTCCTCCTTGACAGACAGACTCTCCGTAATCTTCTCAGGAAGTTGAGGTGCTGATGAGCTTTCTTAATAATTGCATCTGTGTTCTCAGACCAGGAAATATCTTCAGAGATGTGCACGCCCAGGAATTTGAAGCTCTTGACCCTTTCAACCATCGACCCGTTGATATAAACAGGACTGTGGGTCCCCATCCTACTCCTTCCAAAGTCCACAATCAGTTCCTTGGTTTTGCTGGTGTTGAGGGCCAGGTTATTGGGCTGGCACCATACGGACAGTCGCTTGATCGCTCTTCTATACTCTGACTCATCTCCATCAGTGATGCGTCCCACAACAGTGGTGTTGTCAGCGAACTTGATGATGGAGTTCGCACTATGACCGGCTACGCAGTCATGAGTATAGAGTGAGTACAACAGGGGGCTGAGCACGCAGCCTTCAGGTGCTCCCGTGCAAATTGTTATCGAGTCTGACGCATTACCACCAATACGAACAGACTGTGGTCTGTGAATGAGGAAGTCGAGGATCCAATTGCAGAGGGTTGCGCAGAGACCCAGTTCTGCAAGTTTGGTAACCAGCTTGGAGGGAACGATTGTGTTAAATGCCGAGCTGTAATCGATGAATAACAGCCTGACATATGAGTTTTTGTTGTCCAACTGGTCCAGAGCAGAGTGGAGGGTCAGCGAAATCGCATCCACCATTGATCTATTGTGGCGGCAAGCGAACTGCAGTGGTTCCAGGTTTTTGTCGAGGTAGGAGTTGATTTGTGCCATGATCAACCTCGCAAAGCACTTCATCACCACAGGCGTTAGTGCCACTGGTCGATAGTCATTGAGGCATGACGCCTTGCTCTTCTTGGGCACCGGTATTATTGATGCCCTTTTGAAGCAGGTGGGAACCTCAGACCTCAGAAGTGACAGGTTGAAAATGTCTGTAAAAACTCCAGCCAGTTGGTCCGCACAGGTTTTTAGGACCACGACCAGGTATACCATCAGGTCCAGACGCTTTTCGAGGGTTCACCCCTCTGAAGGATTTCCTGACGTCGGCCTCTGTGACTGAGACTGAAATACCATCACAATGGGGGCTCGGGAAGACACACCGGTGTTCTCCCTATCAAAGCGTGCATAAAACGCATTGAGCTTGTCAGGGAGTGATGTATCGCCGACATTCGAGCTGCCTCCTGGTTTCGCCTTGTCACAGTTGCCGAACATCTGTGTCATCCTCCAGCTTTGAGCAGCAGTCCCTTTTGGCCTTTTTGATGGCCTTACCAAGGTCATATCTGGACTTCTTGTAGACCACTGTTTCATCAGACATGAATGCCCGGTGTCTGGTCTTCAGAAGAGTGCGGATCTCACAGTTCATCCAAGGTTTTTGATTGGGAAACACCCCCCCCTCCCATTAGGCAGGGAGAAGCAGCACTGCGGTATGGTCGGATTTACTGAAGTGAGGGCGAGGGATAGAGCGGTAGGCATTCTTGATGGTGGTGTAGCAGTGGTCGAGGGTGTTTGGTTCTCTGGTGCAGCAGGAGACATGTTGGTGGAAGTTGGGGAGCGATTTCTTTAGGTTTGCCTTATTGAAGTCCCCAGCAATGGTGGTAAATGCCTCGGGGTAAGACGTCTGGTGTTTGTTGACCACGGCTTGCAGCTCCTCCAGTGCCAGACGGACGTCTGCCTGGGGTGGGATGTAGACCGCGGTCAGGATGATGGAGGTGAATTCCCTCGGAAGGTAGAAGGAACGGCACTTCACCGCCAGATGTTCGAGGTGTGGAGAGCAGGAGTTGGACAGGACTGCCACGTCTGAGCACCACGCAGAGTTGACCATGAGGCAGACGCCCCCTCCTCTCCCTTTCCCAGATGCCAGTGTACGGTCCATGCGGTGGATGAAGAACTCAGGCTGGGCCGCTGAGTCTGGGGAGCTGGGGGTGAGCCATGTCTCTGTGAAACAGAACACAGAGCATTCCCTCAGCTCCCTTTGATAAAGCAGCCTTGCCCTTAAGTCCCCCACTTTGTTTTCAAGGGACTGTACATTTGCCAGTAGGATAGTAGGGAGAGGGGGTTGAAGTCCCCTGCGCTTCAGTCTGACCTGAAGTCCTGCCCGTCGGTCACGTTTCCGGACACAATGGAGGCTTCCCCTTTTTTTCCAGGTACTGAGTTGACTGTACCTGCTGTTTCTGCGAACCTGCGGTGGAACGGGAATTCCCTCACAGACGGCAGCTCCAGCTCCGTAATGAACGGGGGTTCCCTCAGAGTCAGCAGCTCCAGCTTCATTGTTTCTGGGAGACCAAGCCCGTCGGCTCTGGAGGTCATCCCGGGGTTTCCAGGTGCCGAACCTGGGTTCCTCAGTCGGGCCGGGGGTTTCACTGCCAGCATGGGAAAGTTTAAAGTCCGGGGCTCCTGCTGCTGCGGGAGATCGCAAAATTGCCAGAGCTTTCAGCTGCCCAAGCAGCTTGTCTGAAACGGCACCGATTACTGCCGTTTTCCTGATCCAGGTAAGCTGTTGGAAGTTGTAGTTGAGCCTTTTATGTTCCGGAGCTCCGCAAAAGTCACCGCAGGCAGGCGTCATCTTGTCGGATCATATCAGGATAGGATGCAGAGAAGTTTCAGTGGAATATTTATAGAGGTAGAGCTTTGTGCAAGAACATGGCTAATAGAATATAATGTAAAACAAGTGAAGTCATACACTATGGTAAAAGATAAAAGGTGTTTTGGTTTTTTTGGTGAGAGATTGAGAGGTGTTGGTGCTCAAAGGAACCTAGGTATCCTTGTACACAAATAATTGAAAGTTGACCGAGCAAGCAATTTGAAAAACGAAATGCACATTGGCATTAACTGGATGAAGATGTGAATGGAGAGGTCTTGATTCAATAATCCACTGAGACCATGCCTTGGAACACCTGGTCTCCATCCCTAAGCAACTTGCACTAGAGGGAGTTCAGCAATGGTTCACCAGAATAATCTCAAGTTTAGAAAGATGGAATGCCGTCTCATTGAAATCTTCAATATTCTTACAAGGATAGATAAGTAGATGCAGTGCTGATATTTTCTCTGGCTGGGGCATCTAGAAGCAGTCTCAAAATAATGTGTCAGCTCTTAAGTACAGGACCACTACGAAATCTCTCCAACCAGAGTGTAGTGAATCTGAGGAATCTCCCTCCAAAGGGGGTTATAGAGGCTCTGATGCTGAGCATGTTAAGGGTTGATAGATCTAATTTTCTAAAATCAAGAAATTAGGTTACTGCAGAAAAGTGAAGCTGGGAAGAAACTGTGCACAAATCTGGAGCTATGCGTTTTCACACTTCTATACCTTTTGCCCGAAGGGAGAATAGGAAGTGGCCAGGGTGCAACTCAACCTTGATTCTGCTGGTGGCCTTGCCGCGGCTGAGGGAGGTGTAAATGGAGTCAATGAAAGGGAAGTTGGTTTGTGCGATGGCCTGGGCAGCATCTAGATTTACCCTATATAATCAAATGCCTTGAATTATATTTGTTTTACAGCTGGATTTTTGCTCTTTTCACTGATATGTAATATTATTGAAATTCATTAGCTCCGATTGTGTTCCAGGGTACCAAGCAACTGGAGGTGGCTCCTTCACAAGACCAGGCAACCATAGCAACAATATAATCACTAACCAATCAGGATGGGCACATTTTATGAAGTATTGCTTGGTTTTTGGAATGGTGAGGGTGTGCGTGGGTTACTCAGAACAAACACTGCTACCAACTCTCGGGAGCAATTAATTAGTTAGATTCCAAAGGAGTTACATAATAGCATTTAATAAGTAGCTAATATTTTTGGTTAGGTAATGAGAAATTATATGAGTTGGGCTGCTGTCAACTTTGCCAAGTTAAAAAGTCAACAGAAGCATCCCAGTAAAAAATGTTGCAAAGTTAGTGTCGCAAATCAAAATTACATGGGAATTGGCATGTGTTCTAGACAAGGTTAAAACATTTTATATGATTAGTTCATTTTCTCTTACATAACTACCCATTATCACTGGAAAAACATGATCAAAAAATATTATTTTGCTTGATATGTTTTAAGCAAAGGCTTTTTGTTTTTGTTTCGTTTTCCTCACAGATATGTTTAGAATATGAGTGATGTAAAAAAAAAAAATGGGATTGTGAAAAATATTCACTTTGGGTTAAACAATGGTGTTATGAAGACTTGAGAAACATTGAAAATAGAAGAAATAATTATTTTTACAAAAAATGGTGTTAGCATAAGAAAACATTGTTATCGTAATTGGAACAGGAAGACTAGGTGTAAAGATGTTTGAAAGTGGCTAGATATATTAAGAGAGTGGTTAATAACGTATAGAGGAATAAATAAAGTGTTGAATACAAATTCTGAAGCTGCAATGCATTGTCAAACCTACAACTGGAAAATGTCATCTTTAGAAAATATGTCAAAGTATTGGAGATGGTCCAAAATGATTTGTAGGATTATCCTAAGGAGGGAAGGGTTTCAGCTGTAAAGTTGGACTGCAGAAGCTGGGCAGTTCTTGATGGATCATGGCAGTATATGAATAGATGAGAGTGGAGCACAAGATCACGATGAGTTTACATGACAGTGGGAAGCTGTTCCAGTTCATCAATAGGTCAAGGGCCAGGGTTGTTAACTCCCAAGTTTGGGGCAAAAGATGCAAAAACGATGTTAGGAAATACTATGTCTTTGATTGATTGAAAGATACAGGCCCCTCAGCCCACTGAGTTCTTGCTGACCTTTGATCACCCATTTACACATGTTCTATGTTATCCCACTTACCCATCCATTCCCTACACATTGGGGGCAATTTAAAGAAGCCAATTAACCTACAAACCCATACATCTTTGGGATATGGGAGAAAACTGGAGCACCTGGATGAGACTACACAGGGAAAACAGCCATGTTCAGGATCAAACCCGGGTGCCTGGTGCTGCGAGTCAGCAGCTTTGACAGATGTTCCTCTGTGCCACCCGTTTTACACAATCACAAGTGCTTATCTGGTATTTACTATTGTTGGAGCAATGGGAACAACCTACAAGGTTGTTGGTGAAATAGTATTACATTATGAATTTTGCACATATTGGGATTTACAAACTGGAACATAAATGATAAATTGGATAAATGTGTACTGTATGACTGGTATTTCCATATGTTTAAAATAGATCAATATTTCATTGAGTGATGGTCTTAACTAGGGATTTAGTAATGTCAATAGACCTGAATTCTTAATGCTGTGCTAGCATAATATACCTTTAGTTGAATGGCAAAAGGTAGCAGGATTGCCTCCCATCGGGGAATAATTTCAAGAGCTATGTGGAAAGAACAGGGGTAGAGAGTGCCAAGACTGATCCCCTCCGAGTCGACACAAACTCATTAGGTGAAAGATCTTCTTCTCGGTCACGATCATTCCATGACTCCACATTATTGACACTGAAAAATATTATGCGTTAGTTTTGATACATTGCAGAACATACCTCAAGCGCCTTGTTGTCTCCATTCTGCTCAATTGTTATGTTTCTATACTATCAGTTTTGCAGATATTGATAACACTATCCGGCTCAATTATGATATATCACATTAATGTTCCCAAATTGGTAAACATTGGGTGAACAATTGGATCAAATTAATTATAAAATTATTTCAAATATCAAATAAAACAATAGTTCTATGTGCAGCAGAAACAAATCCATGATTATTTAAAAATGTCATATTTAAACTTAGATTGCTGGCATCTTCTCGCAAGACAATGGTAATGTGATCACACACCTGCACACTCAATAACATTCACTTGATGAAAATATGCACAATCTGTGGCTTCATGGACTGGGTGCGGTCAAGAGCTATTTAATTTTCTGGTTGTACCCACATAGTCTCTCCAGATAGCAGTGACTGCACTGCAATACCATAAATTCCAGAATCCCACTAGTTTTATTATGCTGCAGTTACAGTTGTATTTTATTTATTATGATGGAAGGTGAATAAGATATTTCCAAAATTAAAATTTTATCCAGCAGAATGCTTTTCAAAGGGGAAAAAAAAGCCCCAAATTATTCTCCATATAATTGCAGGTACCAAATAAGTACTTTACAACTGCTTTCTTCATGGAATAGGATACTTCCAAAGTAATGGAGGTGGGGAAATAACTGAGACACTGGATATGTAAAAAATTGGTGGTATGGCAGAAACCCTGGCTGAAACTAAAGTCGGTCAGTGACCAATACCAGATGGGGTGTATCCTGCGACGTTGAGGGAAGTTCAGGAGGAAATCACAGGGGCATTGATTATTATCTTTTGATGCGTTTTAGATAAAAGGAAGGTCATAGATGACTGGAGAGAGACAAACGTTATGCCTTTGTTCAATAAAAAAAATGAAGTGAGGATAAACGCAGTAACTACAGTTTAACCATGGAGGGTTTTTTTCAAAACATTATTCTGAGACAGGATTAAGTCACCTGGATGAAAATGAATTAATTAAAGCAAGCCAACATAGATTCACCATGTCAAAATGGTGCTTAATCAATTTGTTCGAACATTTAAAAAAGGTTAATACAATCAATGTAGTGTATGTGGACTTCCAAAAGATTATTAATAAGAATTAAACATAACAAGCCTATTGGTAGCATAGATAGTAAGTTGACAAAGTAACAATTAACAGAAGGTAGAGACTAGGCATGGACATGAGGGTTTGAATGGGTTTCCTCTGCGCTGTAACCATTTCAATGAATCCGTTGTTGGAAGAGCTAAGCTTATTGTGGAAGCTTTAAATTGTGTTCAGCTATACACAATCAAATTAAGCACCGTTTCATATTTTTATTGAACAAAGGCGTAACGATTGTCTCTCTCCAGTCACCTGCGACCTTCCCTTTATCCAAAATACATTAAAAGGTTATAATCATTGCCCCTGTCATTTCCTCCTGTACGTCCCTCAACATCCCATAATACGTTCCATCTGGTATTGGTGACTGACTGACTTTAGTTTAAGCCACACAATTTAGAGTGTATTAACTTTCTATTATGTTTTATTGTTGAGATAATCACACTAGAGATTATAACCAATAGCACTATTTCAATAACTGTCACAAAGCAGCAGGATAGACAAAAGAGACGGGGAATAGCACCTTTCTTACGATTGTACCCAATCAGGAAATATTTAGTGCAGCTGCAAGTCTTGAAATCTTTTATCTTTCTAACTATCATGGTCCCAAACAATAGGCTTTTTCAATTACCACCTTCTCTGTCACCTTGTCCAAATGTACCTCTTTAGCCAAGTCTTTGCTGACTATCCCACTCTTTCCAAATGCCAAGTCGGTGTACAAACTTAAATACAAACAGTTCTGATGAAAGGTAATTTACTCCTTTCCTCTTTCACCAAAATTGCTGCCTAACCTCCTGAGTATTCCCAGCAGTTTTCTGTTGTCCCTTCAGAGTTCCAGCACCTGCAGTATTTTACTTCTCATGAAAATTTTTTGTTTGTTTCTGTGAAGTACCATCCGATCATTCGAAATGTTACTAAAGAAGTATTGGCAAGTTGGATATGCCAAATCAAGGCATGGCAGACAATGGGCTGCAAATTATAAAGGGCCTGTGATAGTGTGGTAAGGCAGCACTGTTTGGCAGCATACTCCAGCATTGACAGTTGAGGCACAATTCATTGTGTACAATGAAAAAGGCCATGCACAATGAACTTCAGATACAAGCTCTGCACAGCTCACCAAAGAGTTACTGGCAAGAGTGGATTGATGCTGTCGGTGAGGGAGAGGGGATCGGAAATGGAGGACAGAATTACGGAGAAGTGACAATTCTACTGGCACTAGTTAGGGGATGGAGTAGATGATGACCACAGGCAGCTAGGAGATGGTTATAACAAGGGATCACTAAGAATGGAGAGAAAAATAACTTGCTGGGAAGTAGATGGTAACTTCAGGCTTCATTGCAACAGTCACTAAATAATATCTCAATTTTCTAATTAAATTCCACTGTATCATGAAAAGACCGTAACAATCACAAGGCCCATCCTCATGGAACAACCTTGTAATGCCATAACATGCCTTGCACTCCGTGTTCACAGTGGTCTCCATGCTCATATATACATAACAGAGAACTGAGTCCAGAAGGGAGTAACCTACATGATTCATATCCAACACGCCAGTAATTTAACATTATCCAGCAGAGATCTACTTCATTATCGCACTCTTGATCCTCCAGTCACAGATAACTACCCACAGCACTTTAAAAAAGATACATTGCCTTCAATGGCCGGGGTATTGACCATAAGATTCAATGTCATAATGCAGCTTTGTAGGACTTTGGTTAGGCCACATTTGGGGTATTGCGTGTAGTTTTGGTTTCTGCATTACAGGAAGTATGTGCAAGCTATGGAAAGAGTGCAGGGTAGATTTACCAGAATGACACCTGGATTAAAGGGTATTAGCCACAGAAAGAGGTTGGACGGACTGGGATTGTTTTTTCTGGAACGCTGGAGGTCGAGGGAAGACAAGATAAAAGTATATAAAATTATGAGGCACAGATGGGGTAGACAGTTTTTCCCAGGATGGAAAAATCAATGATGCTAGGTTAAACTAATCTTCTTGGCCCCATAGAGAAATCCCTGAGCCAGGGAGAGTTGTGCAGTCAAATAAAGGGAGAAACAGATGGCGGCTTCTGTCGCATCCAACAATACAAGACCATGAGATCCGGACAGTCCACCAACTCAGCAGTGGTATGTGATGCTCAGGGCAACATCCTGATCTGGTACTCCTCTGCACTCTTTCCATAGCCTCCACATCCTTACTGGAATGGGGAGACCAGAACTTGACACGGCCTAGCTAAAGTCCTATAATGCTGCACTATGCAGGTGCTGCCAGTACCCTGCAATGGCCCAGACTCAGAGTACCGGCCAGGATGCTCCCCTGTGCCCCACACACCAGTGCAGAGTAACTGAACTGCTCATCCCAGCCCACCAGCAGCCTGTCCACACTGCGGCAAGGACAGCAAAGAGCAGCAATTCATGGTTTTCAGGACAGTAGCATTGTCAGTTACACATCGATCTGTATATAATGCTATAAAGACCCAGGTCAGTGTTGATTCTATTAGCTGCTTGGTTTCCTGGCACACATCCTGCGCAATCTGCAGGGTCCCAGTGCAACATATAGTGTTTGTATAATGGCACAATCTCTCAAGGGACAGCGTGACATGTTGTTTTGCATGGGCTCCTGTCCCTTTAAAGAGTTTTTTTAAATCCTCTCCTTAAATTGTTCTCATCAAAGACTACAGCTTAGATTGTTATTGAACGGCATGAAAGACAGATGGATAATATCATGTGATATCATATCAATAGGATTGTAGAAAATTAATTTAACAATATTTTCTGCCAGATGAAGTTAGAATAGCCAAGTTTTTATTGTGCTCAGAACATGACATTTTGACTATTTTAAAACAGAACTACCGGTACAACAAAATTAGCAGACTGTTCTTTAAATACACAGTTAAATTCCTTGAAACTGTACAAAGACTGCCATCTCCTTAATGGGTGTCACTAGAATTAGGAGGGAGATCGAGAGCATAGTAGCATGCTGTCGAGACAACCACCTCTGGTCCAAAGTCAACGTCATGAAAATAATCATCAACTTCAGGAAGCATTGCCCTCGTCTATATCAATGGTGCAAAAGGGATATGGTCAAGAGTTTCGAGTTCCTCGGTATAAATATCACCAAAAATATGTCCTGGTCCAACCACATTTATACTATGGCCAAGAGAACACACCAAGTCATCTACTAACTCAGCAGCCTATAGAATTTCTGCAAGTTGTAACGACTTTTACCAATTTTTATAGATGCACCAGAGAAAACATCCGATCCAGAGAAAGCATCACGGTTCTGCCAAAGACACAAGAAATTATAGCAAATTGTGAACACAGCGCAGTCCATTGCACATCAGCCTTCCTCCCCATCATCTCCATCTATTTTTCATGATGCCTTGGGAAGGCAATAAACATAATCAAGGATCACTCACACTCTGGTCATTCTCTCTTCTCCCCTCACCCATCAAGCATTAAAAACAAGTTTGGAAGCATGTACCACCAGATTCAAGAACAGCTTCTTCCTCGCTGTTATCAGAATCTTGAATTACTTGTGCTGCAGCAAGTAAGAATTTAATTGTTCTCTCTGGGGCATATGACAATAAAACACTCTTGACCTCTCCTTGTGGCCCTTGCACTTTTATTAACCTGCACTTTCTCTGTCGCTATAACACGATTTTCTGCACTCCACTTATTTTCTCCTTTGTGCTACCCGAGGTACTTGTCGATGGTATGATTTGCCTGAATAGCACGCAAAATAAAGTTTTTTACTGTTTCTCAGTACAGGTACCATAATAAACCAACATCGATACCAACATCTACTAGGAAATGCAAATCCTTTGTCTTTGGATGGACCCAAACTCAGTTTCCTACCCTTATCAGATTAGTTATTCCAAGTCACTTTCTTTCACCTTCCCTTCAGATATTTTGGAAGCCAGACTTCCAATAATAACTTGTCAAGAACGAAGTGTTCTTGATCCTTGTTTACACACAGTTTTGATCTTTCATCACTCACTGTTGTCAAACTCCATTGGCCACCTGGGTTCCTGCAAACTGATTTTAAGATCAGCATCCCCACTTCTAATTTATTTTCAATGTTTTTCTCCCACTTTCCCCAATACATGCACTACACTTGTAATTTTGCATACCACTCTTCTTCTCTGACCTACCAATGTACCTCAATTCCTCTGCTCCATAATGCATACCAATCTTCAAACCAACATGTTTCCCTCCCTACTTCCTTAAATCCTTGTTTTTGCCTCATGTCCTCAAACTCTTCCACTCCTCTCTCCTTGCGTGTCCATTTTGTCCTCCATCCAATGAGGTACTTGGCATTGCCTTCCTCTGAGTGAGGAATGCTGTACGTTGTTGAATCGCACTGTGGCAATGTAATTAAACAAAATATTTTTGAAGCATTAAAGTATGAATGATAAACCAGCTCAATTAAGCATTTATTCGTGCATGTCTGAAGACACTGAGCATGACAAAATTATTATTTCTCAATTTCATCCTTAATTGTTTCAACAAATAAAATTAACAATCCCAAAACAATTATGGAAAGAAATTTAGAAATATAATTCTGTCATACTCAAAATCCCTTCAGATATATAGTTATTTCAATATCATTAAAGGCTATAATGATACTGAAATACCCATCATAAAAGAGTAATATTGAGTATTAAGCACATTAAATTTAGAGTATTAAATTGTCACATAATTTGGAAATAATATGCAACTCTATCTTACAATTAAATATTGTGAAAGCTGTGAGAGTAATTGCTTACCTTTCACAAGCCCGGACAGTCCATGCTGCAATTATCCACAATGAGATGCTGAAAACCAGCAGTACTGTTCCTGGACATATTGTCATTAAAGTCTTCATTACGAAACGGGTATTGAAGTTGATTTTATTCAATGCTCCAATACTCCTTGATGAAGCATCCGTAAAAAGTTTGCTATGCAACAGCATTACTCTAGCAATCAGGTAAAGCCTAAGAAACATTGGTATTGATAAGATTATATCCACATCTGCTATTGCTGTAGATGTTGTGTACGAAAAGGCAAGGCGTGCTGTCCATATGAAAGTATAATTTCCAGGAATTGGGTGAATAGCACATACCAATATTTCCAAACAGATGAAAAAAATCCGTTCATAAGTCATGGCTATTCTCCAGTCATCTGCGCCATTGTCTACCATGAATAACTGCAAGAAAATAGTATAGTGTTACCAGCTTGATCAATTTTCACACCAACAATTAGTCACTTTATGTATTAATCGTGACTTTATTCCAAGAAAACATCTTCATTTAGGACAATAAATATGTTTTTTTGGTGAGACTCGTGCTTTTTGGGCATTTGTTCAAGTGATGGAGCAAAATAATGAATGGAAAGGCTAATCAGGTGGGATCGATAAATAGACTGCTAAATCATGTTTAAATTATAATCCAAAATTAAAATACCACATCGCTTTCATTAGATTAAATAAACAAACAAATAGACAATATAAACTAAACACACTAAATTCTCAAATATAGGCTAATATAGACTAACCAACAAGCATTTATTTCAATAATCACAGAGGAATCTAAAGGGCCGTTCCCACCAGCATGCGCCTGTATGCGGCAAGCGCGACGAAACTGGCAGCGAGGGCCGCGCGGAGGTCGGGTGAGTGGCGCAACGCGGCGCAAAGTGAGGCGAACTTGGAGCGAAGTCTTAAGGAAAGTTCGCCAGGACAGAGAGGGGCACAGAGGCACACACACAGAGGGCCACAGAGCCACACACATAAAGGGTCACGGAGGCACTTACAGATAGGTTCACGGAGGCACGACGTCGAGGCGGTGTGTAATGCGTCGAGGCGACTGCGAGCCGACAAGCCGTTGCCGCGCGGAAACATAGTAAGTTTTTCAGAGCCCCGTGCGATGTCGGGACGAACTCCGCACAATTCCGGCGATCGAAGTGGGACCGGCCCCGCGACGCCGGACGGCTCAAGCAACCACGTTAGGTCGCGCTCATCGCATGGAGTTGCATGTTTGTAGGACACGCCCTTAATGGGTAGCTGCCAGTTCATTGTTTCAGGAAAAGTCTGAATTAAATGAAGTGTGCAACTCTGGAGTTGATATTATTTCCCATCCTCCATTCTGTAGATAATGGTACTATCAGTCTTAATATTCTCTTACACTGATACTGCAAACATAAAATAACATTTCCCAAACTATTTTTACACTCAGTCATTTTTGTATTTCTGTTAAGTGTATATTTCAACAAATTGTCTAAAACCAAACAGTCGCCAAGGGAAAGTGCACTTGCTATATCATCTCATAACGTTATGCAGGCAGTGTGCTGTCAAAAGCTACCTTAATTGGGGACAGTTCTTTCAAACAGTCAGTACTGATATGACAGGCTAAGTGGCCTCCTCCTGTCCTGTACAATTCTGCTAGCTGAATAAGAACTATGATAGCAAGAAGTGCACAATTATAGTTATTGCCATCTTTACTGCCATATTTTACACCTTAAAGTCAGTGATTAAGGGCAGCTGGCAGCCAACAGCTGATGATATTGGCAGCACACCATTAGTGACACTATGCAATTTTACTTCTCTGCTGCTGCAAAAAAAAGTGGGATTTTGTATTGTTCCAACATGAATTCGCAAAGCTGGAATGCACGATTAGATTTGTAGTAGGACTTGGACACACTGCCTGTAATTCTACGTCTACTCTAATATACTATCATCATAACCTGAGTGGCAGCATACTGGAAATTGCCAGAACCAATGTTAAAAATGAGAAGTAAGTCAATGCGCTTTCAAAGAGGGGACAATTAATCTTCTTACACCTTACAAGGCCAGGAATGTGAACATTTGATGTGATCAGGCCACCGATTCACTGCATCAAATTCACTGTCGGAGCTTTGAAGGTTACACAATATAGAGCTAGAGCCTGTATACAAGGTCAACCAAGAAGGGGCATCAGAAATTCCAAGACAGGAATAAGACCTATCCACCTGAGAGAAGGGTCATAGTGATACCTCATCCAGGAGAGCTTTTGAGGTTTTTGAGGTTATAACTGGGATCTTTGGCCTTTTAAATCGATGTACATTTGTTCCTTAATACACCCTAGGGATTTTCAGTTCATGACATATGCACTACCTTTCCCTGACCCAGCAAAATACATCTCCTCACACTTTGTAAGGATTATGTGAGGTTATCCACTTTGGTGGCAAAAACAGGAAAGCAGACTATTATCTAAATGGTGGCCGATTGGGAACATAGGAGATGCAGCGTGACCTGGGTGTCATGGTACACCAGTCATTGAAAGTAGGCATGCAGGTGCAGCAGGCAGTGAAGATAGCAAATGGTATGTTAGCTTTCATAGCAAAAGGATTTGAGTATAGGAGCAGGGGGGTTCTACTTCAGTTGTATAGGGTCTTGGTGAGACCACACCTGGAGTATTGCGTACAGTTCTGGTCTCCAAATCTGAGGAAGGACATTATTGCCATAGAGGGAGTGCAGAGAAGGTTCACCAGACTGATTCCTGGGATGTCAGGACTGTCTTGGACTGTCTATAAACTCGGTTTATACTCTCTAGAATTTAGACGGGATTGAGACGGGATCTTATAGAACCTTACAAAATTCTTAAGGGGTTGGACAGGCTAGATGCAGGAAGATTGTTTCCGATGTTGGGGAGGTCCAGGATAAGGGAGAAATCCTTTAGGACCGAGATGAGAAGGACTTTTTTCACACAGAGAGTGGTGGGTCTCTGGAACTCTCTGCCACAGAGGGTAGTTGAGCCCAGTTCATTGACTATATTTAAGAGGGATTTAGATTTGGCCCATGTGGCTAAGGTGATCAGAGGGTATGGAGAGAAGGCAGGTACAGGATACTGAGTTGGATGATCAGCCATGATCATATTGAATGGCGGTGCAGGCTCGAAGGGCCGAATGGCCTACTCCTGCACCTAATTTCTATGTTTCTATTAAATTCTATCTCAACTTATCTGCTGCTCAATTTATCAGCTGATCAAAATTATTCCGTAGGCTGACTCTTTTTCTCACTTTCAACACCATCCATTTTGGTGTAATTTGCGGGTTTACTAATCGTACTTCCTACATTCACATCAAAATTGTTAATGCATATAACAAATAACAAGGATTACACTACTAATCCCTGTTGGACATCACTGGTAACAGGAGTTCAATCACAAAGCAGCCCTTCACCATCACCTTCTGTCTTCTATCACCAAGCCAGTTTTTGATCCAAATCGTCAACATGCCTTGGATCCCATGAGGTCTAACTTTCTGGACTGAACCAAAAAAATCCCAGAAATCTCTTTTTGTTCATTTGCCCTCAGCTCCTTTTTGCCTTCCTTCGTCTTTTAATATTTAGTTTAGTCTCCTTTAGTTTAGAGATTAGGCATAGAAACAGGCCCTTCGGCCCACCGTGTCCGCACCGATCAGCGATCCCCGTACAGTATTTTACACATACATGGAGCAATTTACAATTTTACCAAGCCGATTAGCCTACAAACCAGTACGTTTTTGGAGTGTAGGGAGAAACCAGAGCACCCGGGGAAAACTCACAGGGACAACGTACAAACTCCACACAAACAGTAACCATAGTCGGGATCGAACCCGGGTCTCTACTGCTGTACCACAATACCTACATCTTTGGGATGTAGCTCTGAGCGTCATTGCTTGGAGTCAACTCTCTCAATTTTTTTCACAATGTGCCCGTTCTTACAATGCAGGTAAAGTGAAACTATTTATTTACTTGCAATGAAGTAATTTGTAAACCCACAGGATAACTGTCTGCTGACATTTTTTCCATGCCTGCTGGTGTTTATGATGTTGTGAGAGGAAGCACTAGACAATAGACAATAGGTGCAGGAGTAGGCCATTTGGCCCTTCGAGCCAGCACTGCCATTCAATGTCATCATGGCATTGGAAGCTATAAAGGGTAACGACCATTGCAATGGACGAGTAAGAAAATCCTGTGCAAATTGAACACGTCAACATCATAAAGTGTAGATGAGAATTCTATGCTTCTGGATCAGGTGCAATGACATGTGGAAGAGGCTGGGTTACACAAGACTACCTGACAACTGATCTAAACTGGGTTTCAAATGCAGGACTATACCCAGTAAATCACTTGACCTGCAAAAAGGAGATGCTTTGACAGCATAATATTAAAATTATCTGAACTCAAATGGCATTGAGCGGAAAGCCTCACACAACTAGATCCTCTTTACCAAAACTTTCTTTAAACATCAGACGCGTTTAAATAATTTTAAAAAAGCTATGTCATCAGACCGAACAGTACATTCCATGTTCTTGTGAATCTGTGTATCTAATCATATTTCATTCTGCTGCAGCCTTGAATTCTGCTCCGCTAAAGGGGATGCTTTTAATCATTGAATTTTCAACAACAGCTGTTCCTCGAGTCTCTTGATTTCCAGAACAGTAAGTGGAAGTAATGTAAAATATTAATTTAGATGCATCATAAGTTAATAAATAAAATATTCACTCTATACATAAATCACTATATTCTGAACCAGTCAAAAAGATCAATCAAAACTGCAAAAAGGTAGCATATTAATTACTAAGGTGAGTAACTAAATGTAACTTAGCCATTTGCAACGACAAAGGATTCTCATCGTTGAACAGTGGAACAGGGGGCTCCCCGTTTGATTGTCGTGGTCGGGGAGCTTGTGTGTCTCAGTGACCCCTAGAGCTATGCCAGTGGAAGATTCATCTCTGTTAGGGTCTCCCATGCTGGATAGGTCAAAGGGTAGAAGTGAGACGAAGAGCAATCCAATGGTCCTCCAGGTTGGAGGTTGAGCACAGGGCTAACAACCCGGTCTCGTCAAACAAGCTATGTTACGGAAACAGCAACTGAAGGAATCAACACAGGGGAGACAGTGTTGTACTCAGGAAGGGATGATGAGACTCACAGAGAAGGTGTAGCCATCATTTTAAAGAAAGGAGTGGAGAATAGTTTAATAGAGTGGGAACTTAATAGTAGACTCATGAAGATCAGAATGGGGGGAGAAGCAAATTAATACAACCATCATCCAGTGTTATGCTCCAATAAACGATAGTGACAATAATGTTATGGATGAATTCTATGAGCAACTACAGACTCAGTTAGAAAACACACCAAGATATGACATGAAGATTGTGATCGGGGACCTGAATGCCAAGGTTGGAAACAACAACACAGACCAGGAAACAGCTATGGGGGAAAAAAAGGGCTGTGGTACTATGAATGAGAATGGAGAGAGACTAATAGAACTCTGCACCACTTACAACCTAGTAATTGGCGGGATCCTCTTTCCGCACAGAGACATCCACAAACTGACGTGGTACTCTCCAAAAGGAAAGGATAAGAATCAGACAGACCACTCGATGATTAACGGCACATGGAGACGCTCATTACTTGATGTTAAGTTGAGCTGATGTTGGTAGTGATCACCACCTAGTCCTGGCTGTTCTCAAAGTAAAATGGAGGAAAACAGGGAGCAAAAAGACAGCAGGCAAGAGTTTGACATTGAGAAACTACATGACCCAAAAGTGAAAGGCACTTTTGTGTTACAATTAAGGAACAGGTTTCAGGCACTAGCAGATATGGACGATCACACAGAGCCAAATGCAAATGATATTAATACTGTGTGGGAAAAAACCAAAATAGCTTAGGTGAAAACCAGTGAAGCCTGCCTGGGGTTTAAGCAGAAGACAAAAAAGGAGTGGATGACTGAAGACACATGGCAAAGCATTGGAAAAAATTAAAGAAGCAAATAAATGAGACAAAGTCCAAATGGCTGCAAGAAAGATACAAGATGCAGTGCCAAGAAGCAAACAAAGCAGTTCAGAGGAAAGCCAGAGCTGACAAATGGGCGTACCTAGAAGATCTTTCTAATCAAGCAGAAGATGCAGCTGAGAAAGGAGAGCAAGGGAAGGTCTACAAGATAACCAAGATAATCTGTGGCAAAAATCGTCGAACCACTGAGACACCAATTGTAGACAAAAAGGGCCGACTTCTAACAACAGAGGCAGAACAAGAAGCTCGCTGGGCGGAACACTTTAATGAAGTACTGAATAGAGCACCGCCCACAATAAAGGCTAACACCCAACAAGCAGAAGATGGCCTGGACATTAGCACTGAACCACCAACTAAGGAGGAAATTGTTATAGCCATTAAGTCTCTCAAAAGTGGAAGACCCCCTGGCCAAGATAACCTCAATGCAGAATTGTTCAAGGCAGATCCAGAACTTGCAGCTGAAGTATTTGTACCACTTTTCACAGCTATTTGGGAAAGAAAGGATGTACCTGATGACTGGTCAGAAGAAATCATCATTAGGATACCAAAAAAAGGCAACTTTTGGAGAAGGGTCACTCTTGTGTAACAATTGGAGAGGGATCACTCTTCTATCAATTCCAAGCAAGATTCTGGCAAAGATTATTACACAATGCATCTCAGAAGTAGTAGACAAACAGCTCAGGAAAGGCAGGATTTCGTGGTGGGAGAGGATGCATTGACCAGACATTTGCCCTTCGTAACATTATAGAACAGTGCACAGAGTGGCAGAGACAGATATACATCAACTTTGATGATTTTGGGAAAGCATTTGACAGCATCCACCGAGACAGCTTCTGGGGCATACTACGAATGTATGGGATCCCACAGCATACGGTCGAAGTCATTAAGAGCTTCTACGCCAACTTCTCTTGCAGAGTGGGGAACAGTAACCACACATTCCAGGTGAAGACAGGTGTCCGACAAGGGTGTGTGATGTCCGACAAGGGAGTGTGATGTCGGCGCTACTCTTCAATATTGTTATTGACTGGGTGATGCGTCAGACAACAGAAGACCAAGCAAGAGGCATGCAATGGACCCTCTTTTCAGCATTGGAAGACCTTGATTTTGCTGATGACTTGGCTCTGGTTTCACACACTCACAAGCACATGCAGGAAAAAACATCCCGTCTCAGTGACTTTGCACAACAAATTGACCTGAAGATAAACCAGAAAAAAATCTGAAGTAATGACACTAAACATCCAACACCCCTTGACAATCCAAGTGAATGGAAACGATCTTCCCATAACTGAGGAACATCTGAGGAGTTTACCTATCTTGGTAGCAAAGTCGGACATGATAGCGGAGCACACAATGACACCAAGAACCGGCTAAACAAGGCTAGCAATGTTTTCAGGATGCTAAACAATGTATGGAGGTCTCAGCAATACAGCACCAAGACCAAGCTGACGTTATACCAGAGCTGTGTCCTCTCGACCCTCCCAGATGGCTCGGAATGTTGGAGAATTACAGTGAGCGACATCAACCAGCTGCCAGTCTTCCATACTAAGAACCTGAAAAGAATCATTAGACTATTTTGGCCGAACACCATATCCAACCAAGATCTCCTTGCTCAATGCCAACAAGAGAGCATGGACACCATCATCATGAGAAGGTGCTGGAACTGGATTAGCCATATACTGAGAAGAGAACAGACAGCGTCCCAAGAATAGCCCTGCACGGGACACCGAAAGGGAAAAGGAAAAGAGGGAGAACCAAAACCACCTGGTGTCGAACTGCAGAAGTGGAAATGAAAACAATGGACCTGACCTAGGGTAGTGTCCAGAAGCTAGCCCAGAACAGGCAGGAGTGGAGGAACTTTGTTGCTTCCCTACATGCCAGGAAGCATAATAAGCAGTAAGTAAGTACAGGGGGCACAATAGACAATAGGTGCAGGAGTAGGCCATTTGGCCCTTCGAGCCAGCACCGCCATTCATAGTGATCATGGCTGATCATCCTCAATCAGCACCCTGTTCCTGCCTTCTCCCCATATCCCCAGACTGTTATTTTTAAGAGCCCTATTAAGCTCTCTCTTGAAAGCATCCAGAGAACCTGCCTCCAACGCCCTCTGAGGCAGAGAATTCCACAGAATCACCACTCTCCGTGAGAAAAAGTGTTTCCTCGTCTCCGTTCTAAATGGCTTACTCATTATTCTTAAACTGTGGCCCCTGGTTCTGGCCTTCCCCAACATCGGGAACATGTTTCCGGCCTCTAGTGTGTCCAAGCGCTCAACAATCATATGTTTCAATGAGATCCCCTCTCATCCTTCTAAATTCCAGAGTGTACAAGCCCAGCTGCTCCATTCTCTCAGCATATGACAGTCCCGCCATCCCGGGAATTAACCTTGTAAAACTACGCTGCACTCCCTCAATAGCAAGAATGTCATTCCTCAAGTTAGGGGACCAAAACTGCACACAATTCTCCAGGTGTGGTCTCACTAAGGTTCTGTACAATGACAGAAGGACCTCTTTGCTCCTATATTCGATTCCTCTTGTTATAAAGGCCAACATGTTATTCACTTTCTTCACTGCCTGCTGTACCTGCATGCTTACTTTCATAGACTGATGTACAAGGACCCCCAGATCCCATTGTACTTCCCATTCTTTTCCCAACTTGACGCCATTTAGATAGTAATCTGCCTTCCTGTTTTTGCTACCAAAGTGGATACCCTCACATTTATCCACTTTAATCTTCATCATGCCATGCATCTGCCCGCTCCCCCAACCTGTCCAAGTCACCCTGCATTGTCATAGCATACTCCTCACAATTCACACTGCCACCCAACTTTGTTCATCTGCAAATTTGCTAATGTTACTTTGAATCCCTTCATCCAAATCATTGATGTGTATTGTGAAGTGGTGCAGCTTCTTGATATGCTGTTTCACAGGCTGTGACCTGCGGAGGTGGATAAATATTTTGAACGATCAAGGGATTGAAGGCTATGGGGAGCCAGCAAAGAAGAAAATATAAAGCCTTGGATAGATCAGCCACGATTATATTGAATGGCAGAGGAGGCTTGAGGGGTCAGTGCCATCTCTTGCTCATATTTGTATGTCCTGAGGCGAGGATAATTGATCATCACCAATCAAAACCATCTTCCTTTGTGTGAGACTTTCCCCTCAATGCCATTTGAGTTCGGATTTGAAACAGCAAAATCTTCTGACACCTTTCTTGAATCAAGGTTACCTTAGACCATGACAATATCAGATCAGCCTAGTTTGAAAGGTGGATGTATAGGTGAAAAATGTATTTGTCCTAAGGCTTCTTTTCATTCCTTCATCATTCATTGTTCAAAAGTCAAGGAAATCTTTATTTTTTTATTTTCAGAAGTATAACATTGTTATCATTTTTGCTCAAGGAACTGAGAAATTGCTCAAAGTAACACATCTTTTTCAAAAACAAAAAATAATTGGTAGAATCTTGGACCTGTTAATTTATACCGTTAATGTCAACAGGATTTGAGATTGTGGAGTCACAGAATCAAAGAGAGATTCACCATGGAAATTGTCCATTTTGTTAACTTCAACCGAGTCACAACAATCCCACCTCACTCTTTTACACGAATTCTACACTAATCTTATTTTATTCTTCTCATATTTTCATCACCCCCCCCCCCCCCCCCCCCCCGGACACCTGTACACTAGGGGGAATTAACTAAGAATCCACTTGTCTTTGGGAAGTGAGAGAAACCAGAGCACCCAAAGAAAACCCACACTGACAATGGGAGAAAGTGCAAACTCCACACACTCAGGGGTCAGGATTGGGCCGGGTCACTGGAGCCGTGAGTTGATCCGGTATGCTGCCTTTATAGAGGGCAGTCCCAATTTACCAGCCAGGTGTCTTTGTAGATGCACATCTGGGTTATCTTCCACAATCACTTTTGTTGTTGTGCAGTAAAAATCCCAACCATTGTGCCTCTATGTGGACAGAATTCACAGCAATTAGGGAAGCAGCTCCTCAGCCCCAAGCTGGGATAACTGAGGAGGACAAGGTGATGACTTTCCTTGTGGCATACAGCAGGGAGACCCCAAGATACCAAAATCGGATATGTCTCCATTGTTTAAAATAGTCACAATCATGGTGTCTTGAGATCTCCTAGTGCATCCTTCACTTCCCAGATTCTTTTAGGGGTTCTTTTCAGTCTGTCCTCAGAGGTTATCCTAACTAAAACATCTAATAGACCAATTTGGCCCTGGGCATGGGGGTTCTTGGGTGTTTGGGCCATTGATCACCCTGAATTGATTAAATATAGTGTGATTATTAGCTGATTGCTGGACCTCCTGGGTACCTTCCTCCAAGCATCTGTTCTTTAAGTCGCAAGTCTTTTGTTGGACTTTGGCCTGTATTAAGTAAGTAAGTAGGTTTATGGGCCAAGTATTCACATACAAGGAATTTGCCTTGGTGCTCCGCCCACAAGTAACAACATGACACACAGTGACAGTTACAAATGACTCAGAAAACACTAAACATTAATAATAATAAAACAACAATAATAATTCATGATAAAACACCATTGATTAAGCATGTGAACCAACAAAATACCAGATCAAAGGGAGGCTGCAGATTTTTGGCTGTTGAGTAAACTACTCGTGGATATGTCTGTTTTTATGTCTGGCTGTGACAGCTTTGACAGTCCGGAGTCGCCTTCCAGAGGGAAGTGATTCAAAGAGTTTGTGGCCAGGGTGAGAGGGGTCAGAGATGATCTTGCCTGCTCGCTTCCTGGCCCTTGCTGTGTACAGTCATCAATGGAGGGAAGGTTGCAGCCAATAACCTTCTCTGCTGATCAGACGATTTGCTACAGCCTCCAGGTGTCGTGCTTGGTGGCTGAGCCAAACTAGACCACGATGGGGAAGGTGAGAACAGACTCTACGATGGCAGTGTAGAATTGGACCATCATTGCCTGTGGCAGATTGTGCTTCCTCAGCTGCCGTAGGAAGTACATCCTCTGTTGTTCTTTTTTGACTGTGGAGTCGATGGTCGCCCCCCCCCCCCCCCTCCCCCCCCCACTTTAGGTCCTTGGAGATGATGGTTCCCAGTGTAGATGATTAGTGCATGTCCCTTTAATTGTAGTTACGTAGCCCTGCTAACCACAGCCCCTTTTGCAGCAGCCCGCACCAGACCTGCCATGGTCTGCGCTGGCGACTGACATTTTCGAATGGCACGGCAAGCATTTCCTAGTGCTTGTCGATTCCTACTCGAACTGGTTTGAGGTCGACCAGCTGTCCTCTCTCTCATCCTCTGCCATCATTGAGAAGCAGCGCCGCCACTTCGCCACCTTTGGGTCCCCTGCAAGCCTGCAGTCAGACAACGGCAGCCAGTTCACCAGCGCTGAGTTCAAAGACTTTGCTGACCGTTGGAACTTTCGGCACTACACCAGCAGCCCTGAATACCCTCAAAGCAACGGCCTGGCTGAGCGCGCTGTCCGCAGTGCTAAGGGGTTGCTGGAACGTTGTCGCCTTTCTAAATCAGATATTTACCTTGCTCTCCTGAACCTCCGTAACATTCCCCACGGCCACGTCCTGGGGTCCCCGGCGCAACGCCTCATGTCCCGGGTCACGTGCCCTCCTATTCCGGTTGCCCAACAGACCCTCACCCCCTCCGTGCTGAAACCTGCCATAGTCCGCGAGCGTATTGCTAACAAGCAGTTCATCCAGAAGCGCTCCCATGACCGGTCCTGCCGCGTTCTTCCTCCTCCGTCTCCTGGCCAGGTTGTCCGTATGCGCTCCACCTCCGGTCACCATGGGCTTGCAGTTGTCGTTGGTTCTGCTGGTTCACCTCGTTCTTACTTGGTTAACCTCGATGGCACGGTCTACCATAGGTCACGTAAGCACCTTCGCCTGGTGAATGAGCCTCCACCCCCTCCTGCTATCCCGCATGCTTCCCCCATGTCCGCTCTGCCGCCTCCAGCTTTCCCTGGCCCTGCGCCTCCCCGGCCCGTCCCGGTCGTTCTTCCTGAGCCTGTCCCTGTCTCTCCTCCTGTCTCGCCCCCCTCCTCTCCCTCGTCGCCGCAGCGCTCACCGCCCCGCGACTCTCCTGCCAGGTTTTCCCCTCCCGCTCCGGTTCCACTCTTTCCCGTGGGGGGAGGAGGTGTGAGCGGGATGCAGACCCGCTCTGGCCGTCTCGTGCAGCCGCCTGACCGGTGCTGCGTTATTGTTTCTTTGTTTTCTATTTGCCCTAGCGCATGAGACATGGTCGGCTGTCACTTTTCTTTCTTTTATAGGGGAAGGATGTAGATGATCAGTGAATGTCCCTTTAATTGTAGTTACGTAGCCCTGCTAACCACTCCCCTATAATCAAGTATATCTGTGTCTTCCCATCCCCTAGCTCACTCTCTAGTGAACGTGGCAGACCATGTACAGCTAGGGCAGTAATGTGTGTGTAGTCAATAAAAGCTATAGTAAAGAATTCCTTGTGTACGTGCATGTTCTTTACACCAGGAACTTAAAAGACTCCACAGATGTGACTGTGATGTTGTTGATGGTGAGTGGGGTGAGGAGAGGGGGAGCTCTCCTAAAGTCTACTATCAATTCCACTGTCTTAAGAGCATTGAGCTCTAGGTTGTTGCTACTGCACCAGGGCACCAGCTGTGACACTTCCTGCATGTAGGCAGATTCCTCCCCATCCTGGATCAGTCCAATCACGGTTGTATCGTCCGCAAACTTGAGAAGCTTGACAGAGGTGTCTGTGGAGGTGCAGTCGTTGGTGTAGAGAGTAGAGGAGAGAGTACGCAGCCTTACGGTGCTCCTATGCTGAGCGTTTGCGGGCCCGAGACGTGCTTTCCCAGCCTCACATGCTGCTTCCTGTCTGTCAGGAAGCTGGTGATCCACCGACAGAGGGGTTCAGGCACAATCAACTCGGAAAGTTTGGAGTGTAGTAGCTCTGGCACAATGGTGTTGAATGCAGAGCTAAAATCAACAAACAGGATCCTCGCATAGGTCCCCTGGCGGTCTAGGTGCTGTAGGATGAAGTGCAGGCCCAGGTTGACTGCATCATCCACAGATCTATTGGCCCGATATGCAAACTGCAGAGGGTCCAGCAGGGGGTTTGTGATATTTTCCAGCTTGGCTGGCACAAGCCTTTCAAGTGACTTCATGACTGCAGAGGTCAGTGCGACAGGCCTGTAGTCATTAAGACTACAGGCCTTTTTGTAATCCTTGCCTTTTTGGGTACAGGGACAATAGTGGAGACTTTGAAGCAGGCAGGGACAGTACATGTTTGCAGGGACTGGTTAAAAATGTCTGTATAAACCGGTGCCAGCTGTTTGGCACAGAGGGGGAAACATTGTCAGGTCCTGGAGATTTCCGGCTTTTTTGTCCTCTGAAAAGCCTCCCCACAGTATTGCCGTGTTTAATTCCTTTGATGCGAGATGGAGCTTCCAAACAATATCTCTAAGGAGCACTTTATACATTCTTCTACTCAGTTATGAATGGATGATTTATTGATGCTGGCAAGGCACTAGATATGCACAATAAAGGAAAATAGTTCTAACAGCCACTAATATCATCAAATTACTAAATGACGGGGAGAAATCAACCATTAAAAGCATTTTAGAATATTAGGTGACAAAAGACATTATTGAGTAATTATGATAAAAGTTTCAGAAGAGATTGATTATTTATGTAATCCCGTAATTTATCTAAGCAATTAATTAGAATTGGGATCACAGCAACTAAATCCCTTTTCTCATTAATTACTCACCAATTTCTAATTATAGATCAGATTCAGTTCCAACTGTATTAACTCTACCTTCATTTCCTTTTCCAATAATTTATTCAATGTAGAACACTGAAAGTATCTGATCTTTTACAGACCATTTCCTTATCACTGCTAATCAACCATATTTCTGTTTTACACAGTCAGTAATCTCTTTCATTCTTTTATCTCATGGACAGAAGTACTACATTACTAATAGGGGGAGCACATCTGGTTGTCTTAAATTACACATTAGGCAGTGGAAATTTTTTTTAATGAGGACCGTTTGCATTTGTTGCATGATTTATATGGGTTCAATGCCTTTGCAGATGAAAATAGAAAAACATTATATCAGCCATTGAAATATGCAATCAGCTGAGAAATCCACCCTATTTAATTCATATTTTTGTAAATGTGTCCTATTTGCTACCGGATATATTCTCACATTACAATTTCTAAACTGGGATTTGAGAAACAAACTACGGTTTAACGATGGATTCATCCATGCCCGATTCAGAATCATATAGTGACCTGCAAATTATATGAATATGTGGACACACGCTGACTCACTGCTTCAGAAAATAAATAAAACCAGAATGAAATAACTATGTGCTTTCTCAATGATTCTGTTTGGAGAACTTTCTTCCTCATATATCTTGCTCTACTTCTTTTGTTTGTTATTCAATTTTAAAGTCCAAATCAGACATACAAAAAAAAACCCCAATTATGGTCGCAGGCACAATTTTTATTGCAAAATTAGACCAAGTGCAGACCCGTTGGGCCCGTTCCCCCAATGCAATATTCCACCACTCACCCGTAGCCCCCGTTGTGACGCCAGTGGCCCCCATTGTGACGCGAGTCACGTCAACACTCACCCAACTGCATGTGCGGGGCCGGCCAGTGGGAGCGTGACTGCGACGTTTTTAAAGTTTAAAATGGCAATAACTTGTAAAATATAAGATCAATGTGAACGCATCTCTCTCCCTCTTCAGTTCCCTATTCCCCTCCTCCCTCTCTCCACCAACCCTCCTCTGCTTCCTCCGCTCACCCCCTCCTTTCCTCCCCTCGTCTCTTCCCCAACCCCCCTCCATTACCTTGCCATCCCTCTTCCTACCCCATCCTCCTCCATCCCCCAGCACTCCCTCCCTCCTCCCTCTTTCCCCCCCCACTCTCCCTCCTCCCTCCTCACCTCCCCCACTGCTCCCCTCTCCCCCACTCTTCTCCCTCCCTACCCCCTCCTCTCCCCCCCCCCCCCCCCAGGATCTCGATGTAAACCACCGCCGGCCCCATCGGCGATTAAGTTGTACTTGAGGCGGGGGCTGTCGGGGGGGGGGGGGGGGGGCGTGCGGAGCAGCCTGGAGCCGGGGGGGGGGGGGGGGGGCCGAGGCTGCGGCCTAGACCTCGCATCGGGTCCCGCTCCTCTCCCCACGGGCCCGGAGCAGCAGCGCCACTGCCCCCAGGCCTAGCCCAGGCGCCGCAGTTAATCAAATCCCGCATGCGCAAATGCGCGGGGAGACTTTCAGTTATTTTTAAATCCGCACACGCGGTCATTTCAAATCCGGCACGTGGCTGATGAGCCGGGCAAGTAGAAAAGTGATGTTTTTTAAACTTGGCTATTGCATACCCCAGGACAATGGTGATTAAGGTGTACTGAAAATTATAGCACTATCCAGGAAACGCATGCATACAAACAAAAAAACGAACAAGATGATAACATATATACTAGATCAAGTGGGACCCGTTGGGCCTGTCCCCGAAGACAACATTCCACCACTGACCTATAGCCCCCAACTGCGCAGGTGCGGCTGAGGGGTTCCCATTGTGATGCTAGAGATCCCCGTTGTGACGCGAGTCACGGCAACCCTCCTCCAACTGCGCCTCACCATCCCTCTTCCTATCCCCATCCTCCTCCATTCTCCCTCATCCCCCAGCACGAGAGGGGGAGAGGGGGAGTTAGTGTACAGGGTGATCACTGGTCGGCGTAGACTAGGCGAGTCGAAGGCCCCATTTTTGCTCTATCTCTGAAGTCTAAAGCCTGATGACATCATCTTAATCCTAATTGAGAAGGATGTTTCACAGCAGCTTTTACCCTTCCTAATTTCTTGTCTCAGTTTACACTGAGGGAGGCAATTGTGGTGGCCTTGATAGAAACCTTTTTATCCTCTTTAGCCAAGGGCAAGATGCCAGAGACTAGAAACAAATGCATTGTTTCTTTATTTAAGGAGCACAACATGGACAAACCGGGACAGTCCAAGCCAGTGAATCTTCCATCAGGATTTACTAGCATTTGGAAAAAGCATGGACCTATTATGGATAATCTGCATGGTTTTGTGCAGGGGAGGTCCAGTTTCACAACTTTGAGAGTTCTCTGAGGATCTGATGTTGATTGATGAAGATAGGACAGTGGATGCTGTCTACATGCACTTTAGTAATGCAATTGAGAAGGTCCTTCATGATAGGTTGTTGCAGACGGTTAAATCACATAAGATGTACATTGAGTTGGTAAATTAGGTAAAACACCAAGAAATGTACCTTCCACCCTCACCTCCAGTGGCTCCGAGTCAATCGGCCACTCCACACCCCATAGAGATTTAACCCCGGCCAGGAGCCAGGAGCGGACTGACAGGAATGAGGCGGCGATCGGCAGGAGAGAGGTTTTCAGATGAAGAGCACTGCCAGAGGTGAACGGGCCGGCAGAAGGGGCTGTCCGGTCCCGGCGGCCACTCACAGCCACCCGAGCTAATTCACTCCCTGGCCACAATGCGGTGGCTACGTGCAAGGAGCGTTGCAAGTGGGTTACTGACCCCGATCCCATCTTTCACAACGCTCCTGCCCTCCCCGCAACTTTACCCCGGGCCAAACTCCCCAAAGACTGTGAAAGGAGCTCTCCCCCCACCCACCCTGCAAATACGGTATTTAAAAACATAAAACACCAAGAAATGTACTTACCACGTTATTGTTATACAAACTCCGTTCTTCACTCTTTGTTTTCCAAGATATTCTTAAAATAATGACAATCCATATTTGAAAAACCCAGCAAGAAACTCGCGCAGTAGGCTGCTATGCATGTGCAGTACTGCAAAGAGAGAATTATGCCTACCTAAGAAATCGATCTCTTAGATTGGCATAATTCTCCCATGCCGTTACTATTTATATTTAATAATTGCCATTTCATAATTTTAGTCAGGGTAGGCAGTGCCTCCTTTGCCTACCCTGACGGCATGTGCCTGGCGTATATATGTTTTACATTTATATCTTAATTTAATTGAACCATATACGGTTGAATATGTGGCAATATTTTCATCTTGTTTCTATAGTCAAAAGGTAAGGTCGATTGATTTATTTGTGCAGAACAGTGATGGAAGTCTGATTCCTATTGCCTCGTTTCTATGGTTTTGGATATAGATCGATATAGATATAGATATATGCATAACAACATGAATTATAATTTGATTTCCATTCATGAATATACTAAGGTCATTCATGTGCTTACCAGAGCCTGGCTCTACAGTGGAATGTAATTTAGCCTAACCTTATTCATACCTAATCCAATTTGAAGCAGAAATGTTGCATTCAAATGCAACTTAAAAGACTCGCTACAGTATGCACCAGGTTGCACAATTTCAAGCTGAAAAATACAAAAGCTCCCTACCGTGGGAGGGGGGGGGGGGAAGAATACCCCCCTCCACACCCACCCCCCACCCCGCCCTCCATACCCACCCCCTCTCAGTCACTACACTCCCTCAAAATTTTTCACTCTCAACTCTCACCCAATGTTGGCAGCCCTGGAAAACGTATCTCTATATTTTTATCCATATATGTTCTAATACCGAATATCTATTTATATGGCATGCAATTGTACTTTGCTGTATAATTTAGCAGTGAAATAACCTGGGATATCTAACTAAATTATGTTGAAGCCTTGTAAGTACATTTCTTTTCTTTATCAGATATAAAAGCAGTTTCTTCCAGCAGAGATAAATCGTTTTTCCTCAATTCAGAAAGAGACCTAAAAATGTGCAGGAACCAACCAAAACAGAATGGCCTACCACAGAGCACAGGTAAATGACAATTTTTGTTTTGTTTTGTTGTGATCTTAGTTCAACTAAAGCTAGCTAATGTATCATTAAAGAAGCAGGACCCCCAAAAAAAGAGCCAGCTTACATTAAGCAATCAGAAGTAACGAAAGCAAAATACAGAAGTATCCAATTAAGGTTCCCCTTTGCTTAAAAAAGCTTTGCAACTCATTTTAAGATTCCATTATTGTGCATTGTAGAGGAGGAATATTAACTATAGATGGTTCTTCAATTAAGTTTGCATTATCTGGTTTAACTACAACATTCTGTTCAATAGAAAAATATTCCTTTCAAGCCATCAACCAGATATAAAGTCAATTCCAAACATAACATGAAGTTGCATTTTTATTTCATGTTAATTTATTTTCGGGATCCTACTTAACGTTCAGAGAGTCCGTGGATTTTAGTACCCTGGGTATTGGAACATGTTGAAAATGTAGAAGAGTATACTAGGACAAACATTGTCAAAATATTTCCTTATTGCATAACCAAAGACAATAGCTGGTTTATATTCCAGATTTCCACCATTTTGCACGGTAATATTGCCTCTTAAAATGCCTTGTATTTAGATTTGATTACCATATATCAGCCAAATGTACATATTCTGCATTCAGTTGATTTAATATAAAATATTATTTCATAAAGCATCCAAAATATCAAGAATATTTATTCCATTCTTTTAATAATCTCAAATTAGATACGCATTGAAATATGCAAGTTAATTAGGTAGCATTTGCCTTTTAATGTAATATTGTTTGTAACTTGATTCCATATAAATGATTAGTTATTTGCATCGGTGTGTTCTGAAAGCTGGAAACAACAAGTAATGGAGGGACAACTCTCTAACTTCAAAGCAAATAATTTTTGATCCAGTTGCTTTTAAATAAGGGGACCTGCTCTCGTTTTAAATTTGCCATTACGTTTTGAAGCCCATCAAAACCGGCCTGTCCAGTCTGAATTTAAATCTGGCTTCCAACTGCACTGTGGAAGCATGATTTTAGACAATCCCTCCTCCTCACTGTGGGATACTGGCAGCGTCGGAACGGTGCAGTGCAAATCTACTGAGATTGTGCCGTGGCTTTATTAGAACATATCACATTTTAAGCATCTTCCATAACTTTACTTGCTATGTTTCACAACGTATATAAATGCAATGAAGATATTACATTATGATAAGGATAGCTCCAAGTCCAAGAGGAAAGAATAAGAGGGAGGATTACAGAGGCATAATCACAATAACACCATAAATATGACACCCTTTTTTGCACTTCTGTGAATTTCAAAATAAAATCGATGGCAATGGTTATCAAAATTACTGGAATATAGTCTACGCTATATCCTGTACTCTAATTCAGTATGCGTTTGTGTAGTTTATTGTTTTAAGCATGGTTCATTCATGTAATTAATAGATTGTTAACATTTGCCTTAAAATGTTCATTTAAACAATAAAATATTGGCTTTAATATAATTATATCTCCATTTCTTTGTTCTTTTGTAGATTAATCTATGCTGCTTCTCCTATAATTAAAAAATGTACATTGGAGGTACAACTGTAAAGTTAAAGTGATACTTATGCCCCTGCACGTGTAAAACAGCCAAAAATCGTGGGAGCTTTAATATTCATGTTTTAGCTGCAACACATGAAGATAAGACTGGAGACTTCAAGGAGCTGCAGATGCTGGAATCCTGAGTAAAACACAAAGTGCTGGAGTAACTGAGCAGGTTACTGACCAGCGACATGAGTGGTATGTTTTAAAGAATGCCACCAGTTGACCCATACCTGCAAAGGTAAGTTGAGTTCATAAGTTATAGGAGCAGAATTAGGCCATTCGGCCCATCAAATCTATCCTGCTATCCTGCTCTCAAGTTGAGAATCTCAACCCTATTTTCCTGGCTTCTCCCCATAACCCTGGCACCCATACAAATCAGGAATCTGTCAATCTCCACATTAGAAATATCCATTGACGGCCTCCACAGCCTTATGTGGTAGTGAATTCCACAAATTCACCACCCTCCGAAAAAAGACATTTCTCCTCATCTCCTTTCTAAAGGTACTTTCTTTTATTCTGAGGCTGATCTCTGGTCCTGGACTCTCCCACCAGTGGAAACAACCTTTCCACATCCACTCTATCCAGGCCTTTCACTATTCGGTAAGCTGCAATGAGGTCCCCCTCATCCTTCTAAACCCAGATCTTTAACAAGAAAGGAATAAAGGAAGGTAACAGAATACATTTGTTTACTGTAGGTGGATCTGAATACAAAGGGAGAGAAATTATCTTAGTTATATTGGGCATGAGACCCCATAGATGGGGAATTCTGTGCACACAATTGGTATGCTTATTTCAATCGAGTATTTCAGTTCAGTTTAGTTTAGTTTATGGTCATATGTACCGAGGTACAGTTGAAAACTTTGGTTGTGTGCTAACCACCCAACGAAAAGACAATACATGATTACAATCGAGTCATTCACAGTGCATAGATACAGGAGAAGAAAATAACGGTTAGCGCAAGGTAAAGTCAGTAAGGTCCGATCAAAGACAGTCCGATAGTACTTCAGGACTGCTCTCTGTTTCCAGTTGGATAGATCAGTTGCCTGAAAACGGCTGGGAGTTGCCTGATAACAGCTGGGGGTTGCCCGATTACTGTTATGTGCATAAATACAATGTGGTATAGAAACAATGGAGATTTTGCTTGTAGCAGGATTACAAGCACATAGAATCAGACAAACACACAAAACATATATAATAAGACAGTGAAAAGATAAAAACAAGAAATTTGTGCAAAAACACAATTACAAAAGAAGCTCATGGCAGTGCAAGTGGTGGTCCATTGATTTCCATTGCTGAAGTTGGGTTGATGTTTGGAACTAGTCCAGATAGCTTCACTAAATTAATACCTGGAAGGGATAGGTTGGCTTAAAAGGTTGGCTAGGTGAAGTCATATTCATTGGTGTTTAGAAGGAGAGGGGACTTGATCGAAACACATAAGCTTCCGAGGAGCTCTTGTAAGGATAGATGCAGAAAGCATGTTTCCTTTTGCGGGACAAGGCTCATTATTTACATGTAAAGAGCCACTCATTTTACTTTAGACTTAGATTTTAGAGGTACAGTATGGAAACATGCTCTTTGACACACCAAGTCCACGCCTACCAGCGATCACTAGCACTATTCTACGCACTAAGGACATTTTACAATTTTACTGAAGCCAATTGAGTCTTGGAGGAAACTGGTGCACCCAGAGAAAACCCATATGATCACTAGGAAAATGTATAAACTACGTACAGACAGTACCCATAGTCAGGATCGAACACAAATGTCTGATAAGCTGCTGTAAGGCAACAGCTCTACCATTGCGCCACTTTTTAAAAGACACAAATAAGGTTTATACGAATCACTTGAAGAGGTTTCTGAGTCTTTAAACTGCTCTCCCAAAGGGCAATGGAAGCAGAGTCTTTAAAAATTCTTATGGCAGGTATAAGAGAGCTCTCAGCACGTAGTCTTTCCTCCAGTCTTTCCATCACCTTTGGAGACTTTTATTCTGGTTTCTCGGTCTCATAATGGCTTCTTTGACTTTCATTGGCACAACTTTGGTCCTCATGTTGATAAACAGCAATAAAAGTGTCCAAAGGTGATGGAAAGACTGGAGGAAAGACTAGGTGCTGAGAGCTCTCTTATACCTGCATTAAGGAGACAATTGAACACACCTGAGCAATTACAAATGCCTGTAAAGCCATCTGTCTTAAACATTATGATGCCCTGAAATGGGGGGGGGGGGACTATGCATAAACACAGTTGTAATTTCTACATGGTGAAACCAAAATGTATAAAAATGGCCTTTAATAGAATCCGACAATGTGCACTTTAACCACATGTGATTTTTTCTATTACAAATCTCAAATTGTGGAGTACAGAGGCAAATAAATAAATGATGGGTCTTTGTCCCAAACATTATGGAGGGCATTGTAATCGCCCTCCCAACGATAGACAAAAAAAGCTGGAGTAACAGGAATGGGTGACGTTTCGGGTCGAGACCATCTGACACATTATCACCCTACCTCTGCTTCGTCCTGCACCTTGTTCATCATTCACTGGGCAGGCAATCAGATTTCTGTGTCTAGCAACCATGCACTGAAGATTATTCTCACTATTTAATATAACTGCTGATACAGAGAGGGTTTAGAACAAAAAAGGGATTGAAAGGAAAAGGGGAATGAGAACGGAGACGGTTACGGAAGGAGGAAGAAGGATTTGAGTTTCGAAAGGGGGTAGGGTGGATGGTGCAAGGTGAGAGAAGTGAAAGTTTGGAAATGGGTGTGGGCTAAAGTTGTGCCTGTGTGTCCACATGAAGGTGTTGTCAGAAAACACTGAAGTGTTTCTCTCTCCATGTGTGTGCAATGGAGAATTATCCGCAATTATCATGGGCCTGCTTGCCATTGGACCTCAACTCTGCCAAGCCCCTCTGGTCTTGGAATGCAACAGACACCCCGGGTAAAAATATCTCAGGTAGAGGTGCCTCCACTCTTCAAAATGCTGGAGTGAAAGCAAATTATCTGAAACCTCAGAGAAGGATGCTGAAAGTAGTTTGACAATGAAATTCTAAAGTCTGAGGAAGAGAAAGTAAGCCCCATGCAATAATTAAACTGACCATTTGCAACTGACCAAGTACATGGATACATCGAATACTCAATTGTCATGATATAAATAAGTCTCTCCAGTACCTAACTAGGTTTAGAAACTTACTTAAAATGTTGTTTCGGAACTTCAGAAAGAGGTTGTGCTCAGACACAGACACTAAATAATGTGGAGCTCTGTACCTGTTGTCCCTGACCGTGTCAGGCAATAGCAGTGAACTGATTCTGCAGCCACTGCTAACTGTAACACAACATTACTGCAGCCAAAGGCAAATTCTTGTGTAGACAACAGTCCGTTTCTGCAATACTTCACAGAGATCAAAGTACTTGCACTGCCTAATGATCGTCGGTGCATCTAAAAAGCTTTCCCGGAGGAGGCGAAGCGACTGATATATTTTTTAGTTTGGTAAATAGAAAAAAAAATGTTCAGCCGCCAGCTTCCTCCACCCACACACTGCAGTATGAGGCACGCATGCAGTCAGCTTCGCCTTTCCATATTATGCATGTGCGAAGCACGCTTGCAATTGCTCGCTTAAAGAAAGGTTTACAAGGTATTTCTTGCAGATAAAATATCAGATTCTTTCCAAATTGGATTGTTGCAGCTGCAGTGAAGTGGCCGCCAGGTAATGACCAGAGTCCACAGCACTGGTGACCATTTAGAGGCCAGTGCTCTACCTCAGTAAACTTTCACCTTCACACCCCGCATCCAATTGGTGTCCCTGTGGCCAGCAACATTTCATGAAGACCACACCCTGAAGTTGGTTTACTGAACTGAACCTGGATCCTTTCCTTCCCTCGTGTTCACAGCCATGTTGCTGCTGACTGCAGGCTCGCATGGTTCTGGCGGTGAATCTGATTGTAACAAGGAGTGGCATCTAGTCCCAGAATAGCGGAGTAAAGGCGCAATGTAGTATATTTCACTTTGCTCATATGTCCCAGCTCATAATATAACGTCCAAATCCATAATAATTCATTATTTTCTGTCTCTCCCCACTGAAGAGAGAGATTTAAGTTCAGGCGTAAGAACAGCTTCTTTCCCACCGCTATCAGCATCTACCCCATAGGGTTATTTAGTTACTATATGTCAGGTCAAGAGTGTACAATTACCATATTTACGGACAATGGAACAATGAAATTCCTACTTGCGGCAGCATATAACAGACCTGTAAACACAATCCACATGCATGCAAATGGGACAAGCTTAAATGGGGCATCATGATTCGCATGGTAAAATTGGGCTGAAAAGCCTGTTTTCATGTTGTACGACATTGTAACATTATTAACGTACAAACAACAATAGATTAATTTCCCCAACATTAGTGCAAAAAATCCAAAGCAGTGTGACCAAAGACAGTCCATGGTGTATAATTGTTGAGTGGTGTTCAAGACATCTTATAGTATTTTTTTTGTACTACTGCACTACAATCTTTGCAATATTCTGCCACTTTGCATACATATACACACATATACATATACACACACACATACATATACAATTTTGTTTTCATACTGTTTACTCTATTAGCTTCATACCAACTAGGAAATTCATTGTGCCCCGTTATATACAGTTTAACAGTAAGCTAATCTCTCTGAAAGTGTTCAGAACTGGGTGATTTTGTTTTTGTAAGCAGCAAAGACTCTCGTCTATGGTGACAATAAATTATTTATCTGAGCAAAATAGAAATCACTATTAACCGCTCCCAATGTTGGTTGCTTGCTAATTTAATTGCACAAACATATTTTCATGCCTGCGGTAGGCTCCATGGAATGACATACACAGTGCAGAATCATGGTATTGTACTATAGTTTAGTTTAGAGATACAGGGCACAAAAAGGCCATTTGATACAGCGCACAAATAGGTTCTTTGGCCCACTGAGTCCACACCGACCAGCGATCCCTGCGCATTAACACTACCCTACACACACACACACACACAAGGGACAATTATACTTATACCAAGCCAATTAACCTACAAACTTGTACGTCTTTGGAGTGTGCTACTAGAGATTGGGAGGGGATTCACTTCATTCAGTACGACCGAAACCCAATTATATCCAAACACACTAAACATTTTTGCGCCTATGATGAGGATACAATTATTTCTGATAGCAGCTCCAAACGTTCCGAAACAAATTACACTGACAGTTCAAACATCACCTATGCATTTTGTTTTCTAATGTAGGATCCCAGTGATACCTGCCTAGTGGTATTTATTGTTAATCCTTAATTGTCTCGATAAAAGTCACCATATAACACAACCCGTTGATCTGACAATAAATCACAGGTTCCCTTGTCTAATTAGTGACATTAATAAGCAAAGTTGTTTTTAAGAAAACGACAGTCCAACACCTTTTTTAAAAAAAAATGAAACAAAGTGTCTGAGGGACTGTTCCATCAATCAATATGACTGTAGCTCATTTTCTATTTCAGTGTCAGATTACCAGTCCCTTCCCTTGCGGCTTGTTACCTCCTGTGTAGATATCCATTGATCTCTTTCTAGAGTGCATTCTGTAGCCCCCTTAGGTATATAGATTCATAGGAATTAAATAATTTCTCTGCATCTCAGCCCCAAATGTCTAACCCAGGGGTGGGGAACCTGCGGCCTTCTAGGCAATTAAGTACGGTTTTTCAAACAATCCCAATTTTGTAGAACAAATCCTTTTATTTTTATTAATATGTTTTTGTTTGTCTTTTATTAATTTTTATTTTACTCTTAAAATGAACATATTTAAAATACCAAAGAGTAAAAGAAGATTCAACGAAATTAGCATTTTTAGCATTCAAATTAGCATTTTAACCTCACCTAGTTGATGTCTCCAAGGCTCCTAAAGAACTACAGATGGAATTGATTGAGCTCTCAGAAGATGACATTTTAAAGTATTTATTTGACACTAAGAAAGATCCGATTGAAATATGGAAAAATTCAATAGAATACCCATGTCTTCGTTAACATGCACGAGAAATGCTTTCTTGCTTTTCAACCACATTGCTGCAAATCTACGTTCTCCTGCCTAACCCAAATCAAGACGCCCTTAAGGTCACAAATGATGGACACCCATCTCGAAGGTCAGCCGAAACTGCGTACCTCCATGTTGCAACCAAATATTCAAATGCTTACCCACAAAAAGCACACAACAAAGTCATTAGAAGGTTAGTTAACTTTAGAATTAACAGTTTGTTTTCATTTTCTTGAAGTTAGTACATAGTAGTTAGATTTTTACAAAATAATGTACATTTTGAAGTATATCTAATTCATGCTTCCTGGATGCCGCCTTCTTAGATTACAGCTAACTTAATGCAGCATTCCAACATGAAAAGCTTCCCCACTCCTGGTCTAACCTCCCAAACCTGTGATTCTGACCCTGGTTCTGCATTCTCCAGCTATGGGAGGCACCCTCCTTGCCTCCAGCCTGAAACAATGCTGCACTTTTTCATGTTTGGTCTCTGGTGGGATCCCCAAAATGACTTTATTTGTTAACTTCATCATCATAATGATTCACCATAATGATGAAGTGCTTCGAGAGGCTGGTCAGGGACCATATTACCTCCAGACTCCCCTCCACACTTGACCCATACCAGTTTGCTTACAGCCAAACCGCTCCACAGAGGACGCTATATCCTCCGTACTCCATCTGAGCCTGGAACATTTAGAGGAGAAGAACACCTATGTGCGAATGCTGTTCGTGGATTTTAGTTCAGCATTCAACACAATTATTCCCCAGCACCTGATAAACAAACTGGTTCCATTGGGCCTCAGCACCCCCATGTGTAACTGGCTACTGGACTTTCTCACTGACAGACCCCAGTCTGTGAGGGTTGGAAATAATACCTCTAACACCATCTCTCTGAGCACCGGCTCCCCTCAGGGCTGTGGCCCGAGTCCACTGCTGTTTACCCTGATGACCCACGACTGTTGTGCCAGGTTTAGTACAAACCACATCATGAAGTACGCAGATGACACAGCAGTGGTGGGCCTCATCAGGGACTACAATGAGCTGGCCTACAGGGAGGAGGTGAAACAACTGGTGGACTGGTGCAATACGAACAACCTGATCCTGAATGTCGAAAAAACAAAGGAGGTCAGGAAAAACTGGCACAGTCCCATACCACTTCACATCAACGACAGCGATGTGGAGGTGGTCAGTAGCACTAAGTTCCTGGGGGTGCAGATCACCAACAGTCTGACCTGGTCGAATAACATCTCATCAACAGTTAAGAGAGCGCAGCAGCGGTTGCACTTTCTGCGCCGGATGAGAAGAGCTCACCACCCCCATCCCATCCTCACCACTTTCTACAGGGGCACCATAGAGAGTATTTTGACCAGCTGTATCTCTGTCTGGTTTGGGGACTGTAAAGCCTCCGACTGAAAGTCTGTGCAGAGAATGGTGAGGACAGCGGAAAAAATCAGGACCTCTCTCCCCTCAATCGGGGATATTGCGACCAAACGTTGCGTGTCTAAGGCCAGCAGTATTATAACAGACCCCACACATCTCCATCACGGACTGTTCACTCTGCTGCCCTCGGGCAAAAGATATCGTAGCACAAGGAGCAGAACATCAAGGTTCTGCAACAGCTTCTTCCCACGAGCCATCAGGCTCCTGAATGCCATGTAATGGGCTGCCACCATTGTCTATTTATCCTTTTATCCATTTTATCCATGCTTATGCTTCTGTTAATTATCGTGTTGCACAGGGAGCCAAATGCAACGGAATTTCATTTGGAACTGCATATATCAATGTATTTCTAAATGACAATAAAGTTTGTTTGACTTGACTTTGACTTGACTTTGTTTGACTTGACTAACTTCCAACTTTTGAAAAGCGAATTTAGCCAAACCCACTTGTGCATTAGCATCCAGGTCCACTGTGGTTGTTAGCCGAAGGGATCTACAGGATATGCTGCCTTAAGGCAGCAGCCAACATCATCAGAGACCCACACCACCCTGGCAGCACTCTCGTTTCACTCCTGCCATTGGGAAGATAGTATAGGAGTCTGAAAAACTGTAATGTCCAGGTTCAGGAGCAGCTTCTTCCCAACAACCATCAGGCTATTGAACACTATAAACACCAACTAAGCTCGGAACTACATAAACCTGAGGGCATTGATTTTGTCTTAGAGGTATTATCGTGTTATTTTTTAATATACAGAACTCTTTTGATGTTTATAATGATGTTCACAGGGCATAATGTTACATACCTGTTGTGCTGCTGTAAGTGAGCGTTCCATTGTCTTGTTACGGGACATATGACAATAAAACACTCTTGACTCTTGAGGTAGTCAACTCCGCTTTTCATGTGTATGGACGAACTGCAGATGCTGGTTTAAACCAAGGACAGACACATAAATCTGGAGGAATTCAGCGGGCCAGGCTGCATCCCTGGAGAAAAGGCGTAGGTGACGTTTCGGGTCGAGATCCTTCTTCAGACACGAAGCGTCACCTATTCCTTTTCTCCAGAGATGCTGCCTGACCCGCTGAGTGATTCCTGTTTTTTTGTGTCTGTCTCCGCTTTTCATGCACTTGGCAAAATAAATGCGTGCCCTTGGACAATGCTGGTCCATGCCCCTCCCTTATTCTACAGTTAGTGCGACTTGTTCAATGAGCTCGTCAGACGCCTCGAACAGGAGACAACTGCTTTCTGTCTTGGTCAGGCTACACACCGTCTATCTTCGACTCCCATTGATAATAAGATCTAACGCATTATCTAGTGGCGATTTAGTTCTTCGTTTGACACTCAAAAATAATTAACTTCGGTACCCGTTGCAATTCATTCCCGGTACCCGACTTATTATACTGAACGGCGCGTCCAACACGCACTGTAGACTGCAGTCTAGCGTGTTCATTTTTTTAGAAGAATCAAACTTCATTGGCAGTTTCGAGTCTTACGAGAGAGTTGTGCCGCCCCACGACCACAAAAGTTTAATTGAACAATGCATCTGGGTCCCTCAACCTGGCTAAGTTAATTCCTGTGTGCGCTCCGAGGTATCCCTCTTCCACCCCCCTCTCCTCTAGTACCGCGGTGTCAGGTCCTCCCGCAGTAATCCAGCAATGGAACACCAACATTAGTTCACAAATCGGTTGCATAGTAACCCGAAGTAAATACCAGCATTATAAAGTCATTATGCGGGATATTCTCACTTTATTAGATACATTCCCTTGTTCTAATATCACCAGAAGATCGCTTGCGGGTCGTATGTTTAATAAATCTACAGGGGCAGTTTCGTTGCGAATACACAACGTTGCCGTTATATTTTTAAAGACTCGTCTCAGTGAATCCCTTTATGCAAATATTTAGATATTGACGCCGATGTTATTAAAAAAAAAATCTGCTCGATAAAGGGTTGAGTTTGCATTTGTAAAATGTTACTAATATACATTTTTCATCACGGTTAAAGACTCCAAAGAAGCTAAGTGTGATGTGTACTGCAACTAACGCTCGCGTGTGGCGATAGCATTCAATGTTATGCATGACCGCACTTCAGAGACCAAGGCAAAAATGGTATGATGGAGCGGTTCAGATCAAACCAGCAGCTTCTGGGAAAGTGTGGGTGCTTTACTCGATCAATTGACCTCCTAACACAGAACACGGGATTTACTTCAGTCCCAGGAAGCCGCCAATCGGAATCAAACCAATGCCTATTAAACAACATATTTACGGTTTAGAAACATCCCGAAGTGTTTTACACTTGGAAAGAAAGTAATTTAAGAATCATGTAAACAAAACACTTGAATAATGCGATTCTTTTGCTCGGTTAAATAATCAGTAATATTAAGCACACGCCAGTTTAATACGAAAATACATTCCCACGTCTGAAATATAAAAAAAATAGAACGACGCAATAGCCACAGCTGCTGTAAACCAACTCATTTACAAACCACTGCTCTAAATATGCTTATCTGGAAAGTATGAATGAAAGGTGCTTCAATAATGTTATTTGGGAAACTAGGACATGGAGTATTCTTGATTACAGATATATAATTACATAACGTACACAGTAACTAACAATGTTCACCTGCCACTTAATGAATTTCAGATTTATGCGATACGGTTTATTTTTGGTTGTTTTAGTATTAGAAATATTGGACGCTTCGCAAATCACCAGCAAAGTGGCTTGAACATTCTATCCTTTTCCAAGGCATTCAGAATGGCGTGAAATCGATAACCGGTTAATTCCATTCCCTATCGCTTGCACCTTTAAATTATTTTAAACCATGTATTTAGTTATTGACTTTTTTTTCTCTAAACTCACGTTAAATAATATTAAGAGTATTCATAATTTAACACTTGGATTGGCTCCAGCTATACATACTACAACTGAATACATTTACATCTGTTTCCCTCTTCGTGAATCTTCATGCTTAATTCTAAATTGACCACGAACCCTAAATTAACAAAAATTGAAATGACCAAACAACCGACCATAACCTCCGCCTGCTAGATTAAAGAGTTACTGTTTTAGTAAAAATATAATTACCTGAATTTCCCGCGCGTGATATACAATGATCAGACCAAGCAGAATGATGGTAGAAAGGCTAATAAGGCATTTAAGAGCTAATGAATACAGAGATCCCTGTAATATAAAAGAAATACATTTGAGTGTTGATGAACATTAGTGGGAAATTAAACTTTAAACAGCCTGAGAAAACGTTATGCTCATTATCTAAGAGTGCACATCACAATATAAAGTTAAACACCGATTAACTTTTAGAATAAGCGTTTTAAAATTAAATTGTTCATTATTGCTAATGCGAAAGTACAAAACAGTTGCTCAAATGAACTACAAGTTGGTGAATGGGCAACTGGGTAAAGATCAAAAAAGCTCATAAAAAATGCCAAAGTACAAGATATTCGCTGCATTTTGCTTACCTTCTGATAAGCCCCCCACGCAAGTTCAGTCTCAATGACCATCACTACAATCCCAAACATACCAAAGATCAAAGCATAGTCGCTCAATCGTTTTCTTTTCTCAAACAAAGCTCTTCTATGTCCCAGCTTATAGGCAATGTTATTGTTTTTCTTTTTGCAGGATTTATTGTTATTCCCTCCGTTTCCTCCGCCGCCGACGCCGCCAGCGCTCCCGCTTTGGCTTTGCCCGTAAGAAACGACCGTAGTGGAGTTATTTTGCTCCGGTTTGGAGACCACGATCTCCGGGGCGACAGTGGTGAAAATGGGTTGAAGAGGCTGCGATTCCGAGTCCAGTTCGTGCAGATTCCTTCTGGACGAACTCAGGTTGCTGAGTGGCCGCATCACGCCGCCGTTGTACCTGCAGCTGCTCATGGCTATTTCAGTGAAGGGATTGCTCTCCCTGCGGTTGCTGTTGGGGCTGGGCTGCCGGTGATGTCCAGAAGAGCTGGCATGACTGGCGGAGGAAGGAGAAAACTCGCTGACGTTTAGCTGACTATCGTGCCTGGAGGATGAGGAAGGGGGAGAATTGGTCCTGAAAGTGAGTGGCGAAGAATTACACAGCAGCCGGTTGTCGCCAACGGCGGTGACACGCGGGCAGTTGCATCTGATCCACTGGTGCGGCTGCTCGTCTCGTTGCTGGTGCGGCTGCTGGATAAACTCGTGAAACTGCAGTGGGGTTTCCATGTCAGGGCTATTAAAGCCGCAGGATCGGGCTGTGCACCCTGCGCAATGCGTTATGGTCCGGATGGGGAAATCCTGGCGCGGACACGGGCCCATCCCGGCTCCCGTAGAATCCAGGCGGCGCGTCCGATTGGCCGGACGCACCAGAACAATCGGCATGACGTAATGCGGCGGGGAGGGAGGGGGGGCAGAGAAGGGCTCGCGCCCGCTCACAAAGGGCGGGCGCTCTTAAAGGGGCAGCGCCCCCCTCGCTCGGCACCGCTCGCAAAGGGCGGGCGCTATGAAAGGGGCAGCGCCCCCCTAGTTCGGCCCCGCCCACAGTGGGCACTATTAAAGGGGCAGCGATGCAGCGCGGAAATCACAACCTTCGGCCCACCGAGTCCGCGCCGACCAGCGGTCCCTCCAGACTTACACTATCCAACACCCACTAACTAAGGACAATTTACATTCATACCAAGCCTATTAGCCTCCAAAGAGTGACACTGAATAAATTGCCTAATTGTAATAAATAGCCTCTTTGGAATGCGGGAGGAAACCGGTGCACCCGGGAAAACCCACACGAACACGTGGAGAATGTACAAACTGTACAGACAGCACCCGTGGTCAGGATTGAACCCGGATTTCTGGCGCTGTAAGGCAGCAACTCTACCGCTGCGCCACTGTGCCTCTAAAAGTGCCTATGATGCGTGTGTGTTTGTATGTGAACTAACTGTTTCTTATCATCGTGTATCTTTTTCCATAATTGCTCTTCATCTACCGTGAATGGATGGTGATACACGATACAACAAAAAAATCCTTAAATCATAGGAGCTTCAAAATCAAACAGAATTGATTTTTTTCTTTTTTAACATGTGAACAGAGCGTCTTTTCCTCACAAACAGCAGACTCTGAGATTGCTAGTTTTGCTAGTCTTAAAGGGGCAGCGCACCCTGAGCCCAGCCCGGGGCCGCATCGGCTCATCCGTGCAAAGCCCTGACAGCGGCCCGGACCCCTAACAGCCAACTCACTAAAGTTACATGCAGCGATTGTTGCGGAAAATTGTTAACTGTCAAAGTAGGGAAATGCTCCTCTGCTTTATTTCACTTTTGAAGAGATTCCGGGAAATATATTTCTGCAGAATTCGTATTTCAATGCAGGTTGAATGGTCGACGTGTAGCCACAGCAACGAACGATATCCTGGCAGCTCCGAGTCCCCAGCCGTCATCCTGCCCCGGCTTCATCGATTCCTACAGGAGACAACAGGATCATATTAGCGGGGAACAAAAGAAAACAACGCGCAAACATTTCAAATGTATCTTTCATATTCGATGTGAAACAGAATTGGGTTCATTTGTGCAAATCGGCTCCAAAATGTGGGCGGTGCAACCCGACTATATGAATGGATTAATTGATTCAGAACTATTATACATGTAAGGCGTTTCGATACATCAGAAATTGTTACACCATAACAATTTGAGGCGGGGATTGCTAAATTTTTGATTAGTAAGGGTGTCGGGGTTATGGGGAGAAAGCAGGAAGGAGAATTTGGTTGAGAGGGAAAGATAGATTAGCCATGATTGGATGGCGGAGTAGACTTGAATGGACCAAATGGCCTAATTCTGACCCTGTTACTTATGAACATAACAAAACGAGGGTGATGGAATATAAGAAAGTGACTTGTGTGCGAGACGTTGAGCGTGTCATTGGTTTTTTATTCATAAATTCTCAATAAATGTTTGATTTTCCTAAAATGAATCATACTACGTCTTAACCCGATCTGTAGATTGATATATATCCATTCGAAGGGCAATTGCAGATTGATATCTAATAATTATTTATCAAGTTCGTCCCGTCTTATCTCCAGTCCATAAAAATACTGCGGTTTCCCATTTAAAACTGCTGAGCGAATGACGATGGGGAAGGTTTACAGTTTATTCAGGGTGCAATACAACGAACGAATAGCAATTGATCTACAGGAGGGCCCTGGAAAAGATTCAGCACAATCCTTGGGTTCCATTAAGTAATTGAATTCTTCACCTGTATCCGATTTCCTTATAAACTATTCAGCGTCATCCACGAGGATCGTAACCGTCTGTTGGATGTTTTTTAAAGTTTTTTGCAATGTGACACTGAATAATAAATTGAAGCAGGGAATCCTTTCTGTTCTGGCGGAGCAACATAAGTGGAAGGGTTTTCAATATTGGACCGAAGCGCCGCAGTCTTTGCAGGTAAAACATATTCTACCATTCGAAAGATGTTATGATTATTTAATTAGGTAAAACAATCCAGCTATGCATTTCCTTTTACTGTAAAAGTGCAAATTAGCCAATATTTATCGTAATTATAGATATCACTGTGCTAATTTAAAACATTTTATTGTTTAACCATAAAGATCCTAACGGAGCGACTCGTGAAAATTGTTGCCACTTCTAAACTCATTGTGTTGTAAATCACTTGTGCAGCGTCTCTCGTCGTTTAATTGGTCTTCGAATGTTTCCTTTTTTTCTCATGAGCTTCCCTACACCCCCGCATTTCGAAAAATCAGACAATTAAAACCATTTGTCTCGGCACATTGTGGTGCAAAACACTTGTAGAAGTGGATTTCCACTCAAAACAAAATATGAATCGATTTCAGTAAACAGATCCAATGCATCAGGGCGTTCTCATGTTCATGTTCCGTATTTAACTGCCACTAAATGTTTCAATAATGCAGCACCCATTAACAGTATCAAGTAACTAAATTGTGGATAGTGAAGAATACTTCAAGTTTCGCAAGGTAACATTGAACCCGAGACCAATGTCTTTGCTGCAACATATAAGTAAACACTAGATGGCGTCTGATTCCACAATAATGCTCAATGGGCTGGGTACCTACAATTATTTCACTCCGTGCCTTACTTGAGTGAAGTTGCTGTCGTTTTGGCTTGCTTCACTATTTTTGAATAGCCCCTGTTTTCTTAATGAATTAACTCAATGACTTGTTTATTATGAGTGCAGTCATGCATCTCATCCCACCTAACCCATTGCATTGCCACGGAGTGGACAATAGGTTCAAAACGTAAACTTGGACTGTTCTAGTTACTGATAGGAATATACATTACAAAGGGGCATAAATGCTCGTTGAAATTAAGGTCTAGTTCATGAAACGTGGGTTCACGTTAACAGTAAGTCTACATGAAATGTAAAGATCCCTTACATGTACGTTTTTATTTTGACTCGCTGAACATTTATATGCATGAACGTACTCTGTTATATAAGTGAAATGGTACACATACAACGAGAGAAATGTCCCAAATCGCAATGGCTTTTAGCCTGCGACTGTTTTAAATGGTTCCTCGTCATCAAGAGGACTGTGAACGAGACTCGGTAATGAATGGTAGTTGTTGGGACAAAGAGGTTATTTGCCCTGGGCTATGAACAAATGTCTGAAGAAGGGTCTCGACCCGAAACGTCGCCTATCTCCTTCGCTCCTTAGATGCTGCTGCACCCGCTGAGTTTCTCCAGTTTTTTTGTGTAACCCTCGATTCTCCAGCATCTGCAGTTCCTTCTTTAACACGAGTTTCTCCAGCCTTTTGTGTTCCCTCGATTCTCCAGCATCTGCAGTTCCTTCTTTAACACTGTGGATAAATCACAATCGTTTGGACTAGGGGAGGGGATTCGCTTTTTCAACTAATCTCATTGGGTTATTACGTTACCAATGCAGTTTCCTGTACAGGATCATCAATACCCTCAGCGACAATCTGAAATTTGGTAATTTGACTGTTTAATTCAGGGTTTATACTTTATAATGCGGCAAAACAAAAATATTGAAAAGTCACAATCACCGAATATGATAAAGAGCGAGAAGAAACTGGAATTAAAATGGTTATAGTGTTAATGTATAGTATTCCTTACTTCAGATAATAGAATAAATTATAACATAATTAATTAGCTGATTGTATGGCAGCAAACCAAAAGCACAACCAGGAATAAGAAGTTGGGGAAAGTCGGTGTCCCTTTATCCGCAGTTTCATGGCATGCAAAGTAACTTCTCCCGAGTGGCATATTCTACAAGCAGCAGTTCAATGCCCAGTTCTCTGTAAATTTCCACTGGCAAAAAAAAAAGATGGGAAATACTGAACTGGATATGGAAGAGGGGAAATCATTGCATTTTTACAATTACTGCTCTGATCATAGAGCTTTTCACAAAAGTCTATTATCCTCAACACATTTATTTTTGTAGAAGGTACAGGAGCCTGAAGACTGCAACAACCCGGTTTAGGAATAGCTACTTCCCCACAGCCATCAGGCTATTAAACCTGGCTGGGAACTCTGAACATTAATATCCCTCCATCTGCTATTTGCACTTTATTAATTTATTACGTCATTGGTGTATTTATGTATAGAATTGTAATCAATGCCTTCTATGTTCTGTTGTGCTATGCAAAGAAAGATTTTCATTGTCCTGTCGGGGACACATGACAATAAACTTTTTTGACTTTGACTTGACTTGACTTTTGTTTACAGATGTGAATAGATTGATTTGTATCTTTCCTAATTTATTCCTAAACTATTACAATATTGTTATTGTTTTCACAATGCTTGAATTTAATTTTTGCAATGTTAAGTTAATATATGGATCTTGCAGCAGCTTTCAAAGTAAATTGTTCAAAAATTAAATTTGTACAATTTGAAGAAGCGATGGCTAAGTGACTGCTTGAGATACAATGATACATAAACACACTCAGGACTTGCATCCTACAGAACTATATCTGCCATCAATTGGTAGCCTTGGTATCTAAAGGATTTTGCATCAAATCTCACTCCAGGCATGAAAAAATAGCCTAATGCTTCATTGCAGTACTGAGAACTGTTTTTCAAGTAAGACATAACCCCTGGTAGCAGGCACGTGCCGTCAGGGTAGGCAAGGTAGGCACTGCCTACCCTGACTAAAATTATGAAATGGCAATTATTAAATATAAATAGTAAAGGCATGGGAGAATTATGCCTGTCTAAGAGATCGATCTCTGAGGTAGGCATAATTCTCCGTGCCTTTCATCCGCAGCCCTTGTAACACGGGAAGCTCTGTGCAGCCCACATGCCATCAGCGCTGCCTGAAGCCGTCAGTTTCAAGCGGGGCTGAAGGCAGCAGAAATTCTGCCTTTGCAGCACTGCGCATGCGCATCATCCTTCTGCGCCTGCGCAGCGCGAGTTTCTTGGCGGCATTTTCAAATATGGATTGCCATTATTTTAATAGTATCTTAGCAAACAAAGAGTGAATAATGGACTTAATGTACCAATAATGTGGTAAATGCATTTCTTTGTGCTTTATGTTTTTAAATACTGTAGTTCCCGGGGTGGGGGGAGAGCTCCGTTCACAGTGTTTGGGCAGTCTGGTGTTGTGAAGGAGGGGATTGGGGTCATTAACCCACTTGCCACTCTCCGGTCTGAGCAGGTGAGATGGGACTAGGTGAGAGTAAGTGTTCGGCACGGACTAAAAGGGCCGAGATGACCTGTTCCCGTGCTGTATTGCCATATGGTTTTATTGTGGCCGGGGAGTGGATTAGCTCGGGTGGCTGCCGCAGCACTCCGGGCACGACCAGCAGAACTGGCCGCCACTTCCGAGGAAGGAAGCAGCTCGGGTGACTGCGAGTGGCCGCCGGGACCCTGCCACTTCAGCCACTTCAGCCCCTTCTGCTGGTCCCCACTCACCTCTGGCAGTGCTCTCCGTCTGAATATCTTTCACCTGCCGCTCGCCGGCCGGCTTCCCGCAAATCTTTAAATTCCGACAGCGTGTTCACGGGTCCAGTTGAGGTTACTTGGCTGTGGGAATTTAAGGATTTGCGGGGCGCGGTTGACATGAGCGAAGCCGGCGAACGGCAGGTGAGAGATGTTCAGACGAAGAGCACTGCCAGAGGTGATCAGAAGGCGCTGAAGAGCAGCCGGTTCTGGTGTCGGGTCCCGGCGGCCGCTCGCACCCGAGCTGCTCCTATCCCCGGAAGTGGCGGCCAGTTCTGCTGTCCGTGCCTGGAGCGCTGCGGCAGCGGTGAGTGAGTTTGATATGATCTCTGACCCCCTCCTTCTCAAAACGTCTGCCTTCTTGCATATTTATCCCCTGCCGCAGGCTCCCCATGCGCTGTGAAAGGAACTCCCCCTCCAATTGAACCCTTGAATTAGTATTGTCATTCAATAAGATGACAACTGATTCAACGTCCCGGTGTGCTCCCGTTTTTCCCACCATCTCTCCACCTGCCTTCATCCTCCGTCCCCCACCCATTCAGTAATTAAAAAATGAAGGAGATTTAGAACCCTTGGGAAAATTGAATTGTTACTTTTTTTTTTACGAAGAGAACAATCTGCGCATGCGCGGTTTTAAGATTTTTTTTTTTGGAAAGCCGGCTGACTGCCTAGCCTGAGTAATTACTCACAGCACGTGCCTGCCTGGTAGTGACGGATATAAAGAAAAGTACATGATTTTGAAGAAGAGATGAATGACTTGCTCTGGTGTCTTGGCCAATGCAGATCAATTGGTGATCATCTCTTTGCTGTTTGTGGAGGCCTGCTATGTCCAATTTGATCATAATTATAACAATGACTCTTTTCAAGAGTGTTACATATGAATTTAAAGTGCTCAGGGAAGACGTTAAGCCTTGGAGGACACTTACTCCAAACGCTTCTGCCTTTTGTTGTAATTGATGGGTTCTAACACCAAAGACAGAAGCTAACAAGTATTTGACATTTTTAGTACAAAAGTAACATCATTAAGATTTATTGGTAGTAAACCTTGCTTTTCATAGTGAAGCATTTGCAGTGTATATGGGCAGTTAATCTAATAGGCTTGCATCATTACCTCCAGTTAAACATTTCTCACTAAATTGAAGGATACAATATAAAACAGAAAATGTTTTCCTTGTATTTATGATTGCTAATATTTTCTCTTGACACCAGGAAGCTCAGCTTCATGTAGGAAACCTAAGTGTTCTTTCTGTAAAATGTTTGAGATGAACTTTAGAATCTTTCAGGAAGATGCAATATTCTAACAAAATTGCAATTTGCAAATGTTAATAGAGCATTGGTCGTATTGGACTAAAAGAGCTCTGTTGCAATGCTTATACTGCCAAACCTCGGAGTAACAAACAAAGGAATTGTTTACTTTTATTGCACTAAAACATTCTAAATAATAATTCCCCTTCTCATAGATACATAGGCAATAGGTGCAGGAGTAGGCCATTTGGCCCTTCGAGCCAACACCGCCATTCAATGTGATCATGGCTGATCATCCAATCAGTACCCCGTTTCTACCTTCTCCCCATACCCCTTGATTCCATTAGCACCAAGAGCTCTATCTAACTCTCTTTTGAATGCATCCAGTGAATCGGCCTCCAGAGGCAGAGAATTCCACAAATTCACAACCACCTGCGTGAAAAAGTTTTTCCTCATCTCAGTTCTAAATGGCCAACCTCCCCTTATTCTTAAACTGTGGCCTCTGGTTCTGGACTCCCCCAACACCTGGAAAATGTTTCCTGCATCTAGCATGTCCAATCCCTTAATAATTTGATATGTTTCTATAAGATCCCATCTCATCCTTCTAAATTCCCGTGAATACAAGCCCAGTCGCTCCATTCTTTCATCATATGACAGTCCTGCATCCCAGGAATTAACCTTGTGAACCTACTCTGCACTCCCTCAATAGTAAGAATGTCCTTCCTCAAATTAGGACACCAAACCTACACACAATACTCCAGGTGTGGTCTCACCAGGACTCTGTAAAACTGCAGAATGAATTTGGTTCATTGGACAACACTAAATCCAGAATTGCCTTTTCTCTGGTCGGCTCCATTACAAATGCTCTAAGAATCCATCTTGGAGGCACTCTACAAACTCTCTTTCTTGGGGTCCTGAGAGTTTTCATCTCAGCATGCATACTACTAGTCTAATATAGAGAGAGAGAGAGAGGGAGAGAGAGATCTCTCTAATAAACCTGTGGGCGGAGTCACAGTATGAGTGACACTAACCTACATCCTCCCTCTTAAAGATTTAAATGCAAATAGAAAACTACTGAGTACTACCAAAAATTAAATACAAATGCATACTGCTGACTATATAAAGCATACATAGTATATGGCAATAAACAGGAGGAAGTTCAAACGTACCCCTGGTACGTTACGGTGGGTTTACAAACACGACCAGCATGCGTACTGTACAGTCCATCCGCCACCGGGGACACTAACGGTGGTGAAATAGGTGTCGGAAATTGAAACGGCATTCCCAGTGATTAAATAGGTGGAGTTGGCTTGACCATTTGCAAAGAAACAGGTTGTTGTGCTGGTGAAGTCGGGCCAATGTCGCTGGATAGAAACATAGAAAAAACATAGAAAAATAGGTGCAGGAGTAGGCCATTCGACCCTTCGAGCCTGCACCACCCTTCAATGTGATCATGGCTGATCATCCAACTTAGTATCCCGTACCTGCCTTCTCTCCATACCCCCTGATCCCTTTAGCCACAAGTGCCACATCTAACGCCCTCTTAAATATAGCCAATGAACTGGCCTCAACTACCTTCTGTGGCAGAGAATAGTAAGATTAAATGAGAACTTACCAGTTCGAAGGTTGATCTTTATTTCATGAGGAGTTGCGATGAGGGATTTCGTGAAGAACCCGCCAGCACGCATGCGCGACATTCTTCAAAGTAGCGGTGTGCAATCACAGAAACAACAACAGAGAAATGACTTGGTATAGTAAGATTGAAGAGACTCTAATTACCAGTTGATTTATGATCGAGGGTTGGGAGCGGAGGGCACGAAATCCCTCATCGCAACTCCTCATGAAATAAAGATCAACCTTCGAAATGGTAAGTTCTCGTTTAATCTTACTATTTCATTTCGGAGTCACGTGAGTGACTTCGTGAAGACTTCAAAGCTCTGTGATTCCATGCCCTGGACCACGTCCATGCTGTCACACACCACTTATAAGGATGGATAGGAGTAATCAACTTTCCAGACTGCTTGTACTGAAAAATAAGAACAACATTTGTTAACAACAAAGAAAAACCCCTCACTCGGGGACAACTCCACGTTCTTGACCTGCATTCAGCACGGCCTCCGCGAACTGTAGAGGAGCGGCAACAGGCTTGTTGTAGAACCGCTGGAAGATGGCTTCATTCGCCCATCCTGCTGTGGCAAGAATATGGTCCATGGGCACCTCCATGACCCTTGCCGCCGACGTTGATGCAGCCCTGGTGGAATGGGATTTGAAGACATTAGTGTCAATGCCTGACTTACCCAAGACGATCCTGAGCCACCTGGATATCGTCTGGACCGTCACTCTATGGTGAGGTTTCTTGTGGGTGATGAGCAAGTATTTCTCCATTCCCCTCAGCTTTCTCGTCACTTTCACATAGTGACGGATATGGGTGGCTAAACATAGCCTTGCATCAGCGGGGTATGCCGGGAACTTCAGCTGCAGCCCTGTGAACCCAGGCCTATGCTGCTTGAGTAGCTCATCTATAAAGAAGACTACTTCTGCAGGGGTAGAGATCATCTTGTCGATCTGGATTTTATGGAGTGTCTGTACCCTCTGCGCTGAAGTCAGTGCCAGTAACATCACCAGCTTCAGGGTGAGTTTGTCGAGCTCTAGCCCCTCCATGGGCGACCACGTCCTGAGCAGGGTTAATACTTTCCTGATATCCCAGGTGATATTATAGCGTGGTCTGGGCGGATTTGAATTGAATATTCCCCGCATGAGCCTGGACACCAGCCTGTTGAATCCTACCTCAATATTGAGGTAGAATGACAGCGCACTCCTGGCGCTGTTGATGGCACTGTAGCTCAGGTGTTCATCATGGTGCAACCCCGCCAGGAATTCCAATACGTCGGTTATGGCTACAGCGTCATAAGTAATTTGGGAGCGGCCGCAGTAGGTTTCCCATTTCCGGATGTGTGAGAGGTATTGCCGCCTGGTGGACTCCCAGCATGACGCTCTGTTGGCATCCATGGTTCTAGATGATAGACCATACCGCAGTAATGGCCTGTTCAGAACCTTCATGGTTATCGGCGGTCCTTGATATGTTTGGCCGGAAGTGGAGGTGCTGGGTTGAGCTGATAATGCGGCGCCCGCATTTTCCATGCTGGCCGCTGGGGCCCTAGCCCTAAAAGGCCTAGGTTGTTGAGGCTGCTGAAATTGAGGCGGAGCTGGAGCATAGGTCCTTGCTGGTCTAACGGAAGGGCCTCGGGGCCTGAAAAATGGCACTTCCCTTGCCTGCTGCCTGGTCGAGATATGTGACCGCCTGAGTCCCACTGTCTTAGCGTGGTCATCCAGCTCCTTGACCCTCTTCGGGAGGTCTTCCCCGAACAACTGTCTGGGTGGCGGCGTAGGAGGTGCTTTGCATAACCCCGCAAATTTTGGGTTCAGCGTGGGTTTGATGACGCTCTTCCTGAAGGCGTTTATCTCATACTGTGGTACACAATAGAGCCAGAGCATCCTCCTGCTTGGTGCTCAAATCCTCCCCGTCCACCGACCGCGCAACGCGGTAATCCCAGCAGTGAGCAGCTTCAGGATCCGCTGGAGCTTCATCTCCTGGGTCCTGATCCTTGGGCTGATGTTTCCCCAGATTGGCGTATTGACTATGGGCACGTTGAGGGAGTTGCAGTTCGCTGGTGCCTTGTATCTGTTTATGGCCTCTGATAGGACCTCCTCCTGGAGCTGATGATTGGTCAGGAAGTCCACGATGGCAGCCAGTTTGGGGTTGAGGGGTAGTCCAGATGTCTCCGAGGTTGCGAATTTCGCCGCTACATCAAGGAGTTCTTCCTGCGGGACCTCTGATGGAACTGGTGTAGGGTCCAGAATGTCCTCATCCACTGGCTGCCTGAGGCTCCCTGTTGATAAGGGTGAAGCCTCCCTGTGCCCACTGGACATGGATGCCTGCTGCCGTTGATTCTGTTGCAAGAGGAGCTCCAACATCCGCTCCATTTTGTCAATACGCCCCTCGCCCTTAGAACTTGGGCGGTCGGAATCCTCATGTTCTGCTGAACTGCTGAGGCTCCGTTCATCGGCCCGCACCTTGTCGAGGTGAACCCGGTGCCGGAAGTTGTCGCTTCCAGCCGCCGCAGCAAAGCTGAGCGATTCCCGCGCGGATATACGCTCAACGCCTCCTTGGCGGAGCTCGATCCCGCTGCCTCGGAGGGCAAACGCGGTGAGTGGTCGGCACCCAACGCCTCGGCGTGGTCCGTGCAGGCACACCGTCACTCTCAACCCCAGGGGCCTGTGACGGCGCTTGGCTGGCTTTACCCGCAGCAATGGGATCACCTAACCGTATTCTGCTGCCACCGGTCTGCGCTCCGGCAGCCTGTTCCGGTGCAGTGCCGGTACCTCCTGCTCCTGCAGGCTGTACGACTCCTGCACGGACATACCGCTAGTCCGCCGTCGTTCGGACCTAAGCAGCACCTCTGCCTGGTGGAAAGGCAGAGGGAAGGAATTGGTACCGGTCCCCATTACCGGCTCCGCTGTCCGTGCAGGCTTGCCGTCACCCTTAACCACACGGGTCCGTGATGGCGCATAGCCGGCTTTACCCGTAGCAATGGGGATGCCTAGCCGTAAACTGCTGCCACCGGTCTGCGCTCCGGCAGCCTGTTCCGGTGGAACACTGGTACCTCCTGCTCCTGCAGGGCTCCCCGACTTCCAGCAGATCCATCACCGGCCCGCAATCTAGCAGGTTACCCACGGTGGTATGTCGATGCCTCCTGCTGCAGCGGGGCATGACCAGTGCGCAGCTCTCCCCCTGCTCTGGTACCTGCATAGTAGGGGAGACAAACAAGCCGCCGAGCGGGTCACATGTTACGCACCTTTGCCCCACTGTCACTATGCTTAGGTGACAGTGGTAGGGAGTCAAGGTCTTGCCTACCCTGCTCCCGCGCGATGCTCCACCATTTTGTGGCCCCATGGTCAGCCATGGTGGAGAGACGGGTCCTGGCTGCGCAGGGCTCCCCGACCTCCGCGTTCTTCTGGAATGGTGGCCGCTGATTTCCATCTGAAGTCGCACGGCCCTTGGAGACCTGCTTCGCTGCCTTCATTCTGGTCTCCATCCATCTGTAAGCAAACTCTAATACAGACGCTTAGCTATTCAAGGTTAGTATCTTATCTGAGGGTCTTTAAGAAGTATGGTGACCAGCCTCTCATGTTTTAATAACTTTTATGTGCTGGCAGTCTCAACTTCTTGAAGAAATGCATACCCTGGAGTAGCAAGGCACTTTAATGTAGACAGGCCACAGTATCCCTGCAGCTGCAGTGTGGAGTCAGGCTGCCTTTGCTTGCAAGCCTGCTCCTTCCTAAATGCCAGCAACCCGCAGAGACCCATGCGGGCTGCGGTGTAGAGTCGGGGCTGCTGCCCATGGCAAGCACTGCAACCCCTACTCCACATGCACACCGTCAGCCCGCAGTATCACCCCCGCGGGCTGTGGTGTAGAGTCGGGGCTGCCGCTCTGCCGTTCCTAACTTTGAACGGCGAGCCTACAAGCCCCACTCCTGCATGCACACCGTCAGCCCGCGGTATCCCCCGCGGGCTGTGGTGCAAAGTCGGGGCTGCCACTCTGCCGTTGAACCTTTTGACGGCGAGCCGGCAAGCCCCACTCCGCCGCATGCCGCCAGCCCGCGGCGTCCCTCGCGGGGTGTAGCGCAAAGTCGGGGCTGCCGGTCTTTTGACGGCGAGCCGGCAAGCCCCACTCCTTTGCGTGCCGCCAGCCCGTAGCGTCCCCTGCGGGCTGCGGTGTGGAGTCGGGCTACCTCTGCCGTCCTCCGCCGGCGAGAGTGTGACCCTGGACCCTCCTGGGTCAACGGGCTTCTCGACTCCAAAGTATTGGAGCCGTCGGTGACTGCCGCAGCAGTCCGATCCGAGGCGGCCTCACCATCAATGTTCCTGGCCTGACTCCTTCCATGTTCCTGTATGGAGAGAAAACACTCGCCACAACAGGAACACCAACTCAAGGGTGCTTAGACTTACCTGTCGGCCCTCTGAAGGGCTGGTGGTGAGCCACGCTCCCCACCAGCCGTCGGCAGCAATGCGTTGCGACGATATGTCGCGCATGCATGCTGGCGGGTTCTTCACGAAGTCACTCACGTGACTCCGAAATGAAATTCCAGAGACTCACCACTCTCTGTGTAAAGAATGTTTTCCTCATCTCGGTCCTAAAGGAATTCCCCCTTATCCTTAGGATGTGGAAGGAAGTACACTTGTGCAGTCAGGATAGTACGGAAGTGGTGCCGGCTCATTCGCAGGCAGGATATGTCAATTATGTCTGTAGGTTCCACCATCGGCATTGACCAAGTATGAACGTGGCTCAGAGGCAGTTCCAGAAATTACGCCGATGCAGTCGTGACCTTTGTCGGTTTGCAGATGTACCACTTGCCCCTCAGCCAATGGTGGAAGCGGTCTGCTCATTTTGTCATACCACCCTTTCTGAATGTCACGCTTTTGTCGTAGCCTGGACTGGATCTCTGATGGTGGGACCACCTGTGGGACTAGTCCCTGACTCGCCACAGCGAATGTAGCTCGGATCTGCCTTGACAACGGACGCTGAGCAGGTGAACCCAAGATAGGGTCGTGGGAGATGTTGCACAGGTTGAGCAGGTCCAGGTACATATCTGATTCTGCTCTGTGGGATCATTCCATTAATAGTTTGCCACTCCTGACGGCATGTTTAGCCAGCCCATTCAACTGAGGATATTCAGGGCTGCTGGTGATAGACAATAGGTGCAGGAGTACGCCATTCGGCCCTTCGTGCCAGCACACCATTCAATAATATCATGGATGATCATACACAATCAGTACCCCGTTCCTGCCTTCTCACCATATCCCAAGACTCCGCTATCTTTAAGAGCCCTATCTAGCTCTGTCTTGAAAGTATCCTGAGAACCGGCCTCTACTGCCCTCTGAGGCAAAGAATTCCACAGACACGCAACTCTCTGTGAGAAAAAGTGTTTCTTCGTCTCTGTTCTAAATGGCTTACCCCTTATTCTTAAACTGTGGCCCCTGGTTCTGGACTCCCCCAACATCGGGAATGTGTTTCCTGCCTCCAGCGTGTCCAAACCCTTAACAATTTTATATGTTTCAATGAGATACCCTCTCATCCTTCTAAGCTACAGAGTGTACAAACCCAGCTGCTCCATTCTCTCAACATATGGCAGTCCCGCCATCCCGGGAATTAACCTTGTAAACCTATGCTGCACTCCCTCAATAACAAGAATGTACTTCCTCAAATTAGGGGACCAAAACTGCACACAATACTCCAGGTGTGGTCTCACTAGGGCCCTGTACATGTGATATGACGAAAACCCCAGCATGCAGCAAAGTCTTTGAAGTGCTGGCTGGTAAATTGACTGCCATTATCAGACAGTAATTGACATGGAGCTCCGTGGTCTGAGAAATGGCGAGCCAGCTTTAGAACTACCCCATGAGAAATGGGGCTACTAAGAAGATTGATGTCAAACCAACAGAATACAAGTCGACAAGAACCAGGTACTGCTTGCCATGCCACTCAAATATGTCAGTTGCCATTGTGGACCACGGAAGGGCAGGAACCGGGTGTGAGAGAAGTGGTTACTTTTGTTGATGTGGTGCCCAACTGTTGCACACTGCACAGGATTCCACTTTCTCGTGAATGTAATCAGTCATGCCAGGCCAGTAAAACATGTGTTTTGCTCGTAGGACAGTTGCCTCGGTGCCTGGGTGTCCCGCATAGACAGCGTCAAAATACTTGCTGTGTAGAGGGGCAGGAACTACAGCCTTGTGGCCTTTTACGATAATGCCATCTTGTAGTACTAGTTCATCACGGACGGCGAAAAAGGTCCGAACAGGAAGTGGTAGATTGTATTGCTTGTCAGGCCAGCCGCGCATAATGACGGAGGAGAGCGAATGTAGGGTATCGTCAGCGGCAGTGTGGGTCACCAGGTCCTCCAAACAGGACGAGGGAATAAAGGAAACAGTCATTACCACAAAACCGTCATCTGGTGAGGGTGGACCCTCGCAGGTCTTTCGAGGAGCACGCGAGGGGGTGTCAGCCAGGTGCATGTCCGTGCCACTTTTGTAGGTCAAAACAATGTCATTCTTCTGAAACTGTAGTAACATCCGTTGAAGGCATCCTAGAGAGGCATGTATTGGTTTGTTCAAGATGCTGATCAGGGGTTGGTGGTCAGATTCAATCGTGACCGTTTTTCCAAAGATAAACTTATTAAACTTCTTGCATGCGAAAACGACTGCTAGCAGCTCCTTTTCAATCTGGGCATAGCGTTGTTCCGTGTCAGTCATGGTGCACAAAGCATAGGCAACAGACCTGTTGCCGTTATCAGCATCTTGGAGACGGGCTGCCCCTAGACCGTACCTTGAGACATCACAAGTCAGTATGACCAGTAATTTAGAATTAAAGTAGGAGAGTGGGGGCCCAAGACATCTGCTGTTAAAGAGTGTCAAATGCCCTCTGCTGTTGCTCATGCCAGGCCCAACCAGTGACTTTGTGGGTCAGCTGGCGCAGTGGGGCCGATATTTCACTGAAGTTAGGAATACATTTCCCCAAGTAGTTTACCATGCCAAGGAATCTCTGCAGGATGAGCATGTCTGTGGGTGCAGGTAACTCGTTAATAGCAATGGTTTTCGATGGATCAGCTTTGAGGCCATTTTTAGTGAACACATGGCCTACGTAGTTCACCTCATTTACTCTGAATTTGCACTTTTGAGGGTTTAACTTGAGGCTGATTTCTTTAGCTCGGTCCAGAACCTTTTTTTAATTCGCATCATGTCCAGCAACAAGGATATCATCAACTATGATGGAGCATGGGTAGCCTGCAAACAATTGTTCCATAGTGCGTTGAAATACTTCACTAGCAGAGCTAATGCCGAATGGCATACGAAGAAATTTGTACTGTACGAAGGGTGTGCTGAAGGTAGTTAACTTGGAGGAGTTGTGTTGCAGAGCAATCTGCCAGAATGAACTCTTGGCATCTAGTACTGTGAAAACAGTCGCTTCACCCAGCTGCGTTGCAATCTCTTCCACTGTGCGCATGAGATAGTGTGGCCGCTTAATGGCTGTGTTTAAATCCTTAGGATTGATGCAAATCTATAATTCATCCGTATTTTTTTTCTCTATGACCATGGTCGAGACCCAATCTGAGGGGTCAGCGACGGGGGCAATCACACCATTCTGTCGAGTTCACCTTGTACACGGTCCCGCATAACATGGGGAATCCGGTGTGCCGGACGGACAACTGGGAGTACATCGGGGTTAGTTGTGATTGTGTACTTGACAGGCAACCTGCCCAGCTTGTCGTCGAACAGACTTTTGTATTGTGTCCGGATTTGTTGAGTGAAGCCACATGTTGTAGACAGTTGATGGACAGATGCACTGAAGGTGACCAGACCCAGGTCGTTACAAGCATTAATGCCCAGCAAAGAAGGCACATTTTCTCTGACAAAAAAGCTCAGGCTGTGGACACGTGAATCAAGGCAGCATCGTAGTTCGACTTGACCGATAGGGTGCAATGCACCAGCTGCAAATGGAAGTAGAGTGGCAGCCGTGCGATTGATAGTCTCCTTTTTTCGAATCCTTTTGAGCTCAGATAAGGATAACACATTGCAGCGAGTCCTAGTGTCTTGCCTTACAAAAACATTCTTTCCGTTAATGAGGAGATGGACCCTAGGATCTTGATGTTTATTTGACAAGTCAGACAAAGAATGTACGTCGATATCAAGATTCTCGTTAACAGACAGTATGTCTTCGTTAGCTTGAACTGCATATGTGGAAGCCACCTGGGAAAGTTCTGGATCCATGCTCCAATGGTTGCCGTCCTGTATGGGTTGGGCTGTCCAGCCTGCAGCTGTCTGTTTTTTCACTTTTTTTATTTTTAGTTTGTTGAGTTTTTGTTTTTCAGAGCTCTAGTCTTTTTTATGTGGCGGGGGGGGGGGGGGGGGGGGTGTGGAAGGGGGAAACTGCTTTTCAGGGTCCCTACCTGGTCGGAGAGGCGGCTTTTCTCCGGGCAGCATCTTCAACCAGTCCTCGCGGTCTACCAGCGGGCCTCGAGCGGCATTTCCTGAGGGGACTGGGCAGAACTTCGGCTTCGGCGGCGGTACAGCGCTGGAACGCTATCGCGGAGCGGGCGATGCCTTGCCCGGGTCGCCGTGCTGGAGCTCCGGTATGCTGAGACCGGCGATGAACATCGCAAACTTGCGGTCTGTGGAACAGCCAGCTGCAGGCGGCTGCGCTGACTTTAACATCGGGAGCCTGGCATTCCCTGCCGAGATTGCCAGTGGTGGAGCTCCATCCAGCGCGGCCTGTCGGCTTCGGAAGCCGCGGTCTCCGGTAAGGAAGCAGCCATTCCAGGTTTCCTATGCCACTGAGAGGATTCTCCCGACGCCGGAGCACCATCATCCGGCGAGAATGGCCTGGAACATAGGGCCTCTGTAAAGGCGACTGCAGAGGCCCAATAGGCCCGACTATGGGTGGACATGGGGATGGGGCTGGACTTTGTGCCTTCCCTCATAATGGGAACCATTGCGGGTGGATGTTTTTTATGTTTAAATTTATTTATTACTGTTATGTTGTATTCTTTTTTAATGTGCTGCAATGGCAATATGCATTTCACTACACCAATTGGTGTATTTGACTAATAAAGAACCTTTGAATCTTTGAACCATGGTGGAGCAAATTGACGGATTGTTTCGTTTGAACGCTGTTTCCAAATGAACGACAACAACGAATAAAGTGATTCCTTCGTGTACAGAAGTGGCCAAGCTTTCCATAAGCCAGGCAACGTTCACAAATTGCAACATGCAAAACTCCACAGTTCACACTTTATTACTAAGTTCAACATCAGACCTGCCGGGCACCTGGGAAAACTGGCGTTGAACTTGATAAACTGTGTGGGCAACATTAACATAATAGGCAGAATGGGGACCTTGCCCCAAAGATCTGGTGTGAGAATCTGTCATTTCTGCAATGTGACAGCGGTATTCAGCAGTCTCCAGCGTGAGTACAGTATCACGTAAAAGTTCATCACGCACCTTATCATTTAGAATTCCATAGACCAGTCTGTCCCGTATCAGACTATTGCACAATTTGTCAAACTCGCACCTGCTGGCGATGTGTTTCAAAGAACTGACGTATGCTTTGACAGGCTCACCACGTCTTTGGCTTCGCGAATAAAATTTATGGCGCTCCATTACAAGATTAATGCGTAACTCACATAGCTGTCGGAACTTGTTCCCCAGGCACTCAGGGTCTTGAATAGATTCAGCAGGGACAATCTGGACAGCCACAGCATTGAACTGCGCCAGTTCACAATGAAATCTTCTGGCACGTCAAGTGGCTTCTGTACCGGCCAGGTTGAGGAGAATAGAGGCATGAATATCTGGAGCAGCGGCAGCGTGCGCCACATGCACATACACAGTGAAATCTTCTTCAAAGATGCGCCAACACTCGGGCGAGGTCGCCATCAAACACTAAAGGTTCTGACTTGCAAAGTGCTGAGGCCATGGTAAAAACACAAACTGAACACAAAAAAAACTAAAATTAACGTAAACCGACTAGGCGAGGAGAGAGTTTGAAGTTTCTGACACCATGTTGGATAAAGATCAGGCTCACACAGAGTGATTAGAATCCATAGTATTTTATTAGCAACTCTGCAGAGGTAACTCAAAGAGCTTTCATCTTTGCATGCATACTATTATAACTCCATCCAAATGCGCCGCTATTACATCTTTGATTATCGACTCCAGCATCTTCCCCACCACCGATGTCAGGCTAACAAGTCTATAATTCCCTGCTTTCTCTCTCCCTTCTTTCTTGAAAAGTGGGATAACATTAGCTACCCTCCAATCCACAGGAACTGATCCTGAATCTATAGAATATTGGAAAATGTTCTCAAATACAAATTCCCTTTGGAAATCAGTTATTTGCCTTTGCTGGTGTTCATTGATTGTTTGAAATTCCCATAAGCTGAAGCGTTCTGATACAGATTGACCTATTCACGCCTCTCTGTACTACTATACTCCAGGCATGCAGGAAATAATTAATATTAAATGTTCAAAATCAATCTGTGTACAATATAATGTTTTTTGGCAATATAAAGTAGTTGCTTATAATGATAAATCACTAATATTTGCATTCGAAGTGGGATTTTTAATTAGAATTAGTGATTTTTTAAAACTTTGTCCGCATTGTTCCATGTCATGATCATTCTATTTGTGATATTGATTTTGTTTTAATAGCCTACTGCACAACAGGAAAATGTAATTTTCTCTGGATTTGTCCGACATACTAACTTGATGTTAGAAGTAAATTGACAGAGAAATAAGAGCCATACATGGAGAACAAAAGTGAGTGGCATAGAGATTGGGGTAGGGAGAGAGAGGGAGAAGTTGATAACAACAGGAGTGCAAACGGCTTGCAGAGAAAAATGGTACAGAAAAAAATAGGGATGTATTTCCGAATAGTTTCTGCAAATCAATGCTGATCCACAGCATTGAATTTATATCCAGGAAGAACATTGACAATCAATAATGATCCAACAGAGGGTTGTAAATTTGGTGTCAATTACATTTCCTTTCACTTTGTGCCATCGTCCTTTTAACTTTTAGTTTCTAGCATCCTACCACATATCAAGAATATTGATCTTGATAGTACTCGCTAGAATTTAGAAGATTGAGGGGGGATCTTATAGAAACTTACAACATTCTTAAGGGGTTGGACAGGCTAGATGCAGGAAGATTGTTCCCGATGTTGGGGAGGTCCAGAACAAGGGGTCACAGTCTAAGGATAAGGGAGAATTCCTTTAGGACCGAGATGAGGAAAACATTTTTCACACAGAGAGTGGTGAGTCTCTGGAATTCTCTGCCACAGAAGGTAGTTGAGGCCGGTTCATAGGCCATATTTAAGAGGGAGTTAGATGTGGCCCTTGTGGCTAAAGGGATCAGGGGGTATGGAGCGAAGGCAGGTACAGGATACTGAGTTGAATGATCAGCCATGATCATATTGAATGGCGGTGCAGGCTTGAAGGACCGAATGGCCTACTCCTGCACCTATTTTCTATGTTTCTATGTTTCTATTTTCCTGGCCCACCCAGTTCCATATCTCTGAGGTTTGAAATATATTAAAAGACATTTGGACTGGTACATGGAAAGGTTAAGAGGGATATGAGTCAAACACAGCAAATGGGATTTGTTTAGATATGCACTTTGTCAATATAGACTAGTTGGGTCAAAGAGCTTTATCACAATAAGAATTTATATAACAGGTTATCTTCAAATTCAAGCACAAGAAACTGCAGATGCTTGTTTACAAAAAAGTCACAAAGTGCTGGAATAGCTCAACGTGTCAGGCAGCATCGATGAAAAACATGGATAGGCTTGCATCTTATCACAAGTTAAATATTTTCCCATTAAACTGAAGGACAGTTAAGATAAAAGAGAACATTTAATTTCCTTTTACTTGTGAATGCTAATATTGTCTCATGATACCGGGAGACTCTGCTTCATGCAAGAAAGCGAAGTGATTTTCTTCTTCTTTCGTGTGGCGTGCACAGCCTAAAGTTGTAGGACAACGTGTTCTATTTGATCTTCTGTTTGTGCACATCGAGTTGATTGCATTAGTCGAAACAGGGCGGACCACGTGAAGGTTCCAATCTTCCACCCCAGCTAAGTGATCGTTCTGATAAAATGTTTAAGACAAACTTTAGAATATTTGTACTGAAGTAACGCATCTCTGGAGAACATGGATAGGCGACGTTTTTCGTTGAGACCCTTCTTCAGATTGATTGTAGTAACATTCACCTATACATGCACCTATTTCTCCCTTTTCCCTCCCCCCCACACCATCCCCATCCTCCTATATTCCTTCCTACGGCTTCACATTTCGCACCCTATCTATCTTTATCTCACATTTTGTTGTCTTTTCATCGCTGGTCTTTGTCCAACCATATGGCAACCAAATCACCCTCTCACGTGTATCACCTATCACATGCCAAACTTTGTCCCCCCACTACAATCAGTCTGAAAATGGGTCCCGACCTGATTCATCGCCCATTCACATTCTCCAGAGATGATGGCCTGACCCGATGAGTTACTCTAACATTTTGGATTTATCTTCATTCAGATAGGTTATTAACTAGAAGTGTTAAAAATGCTACTTAAAGTGCTAACTAAACTGTTAAATACTCTACCACACATTTAGAGTACATGCAGTGCTTTGGACTTTTTCTTCATTATTAAGTTTTCTGACATGATTTCACATGGTAATAAATATGCTAACTTGCACATCTGGGCTTGGACTCAAGTTTATTTCAGTAAGAATTATTCAGCCAGTGACTGAGGAAACACATTGTTACATGCCCAGTTCACACGTGTCCCAGCTCTCCTGTAGAGGGTGCTCGACTGACAGAGCTTGCTAATTACAAGTTCCTGCATTATGTTTAGGTTTATTATTGTCATATATACTGAGATAAAGCTTTGTTTTACATGCTTTCCAATCCAGTCATAAAATATCATAAATAAACACAAATCAAGGCAAACTCAAGTAAAATAGGTAGAGTGAAGGGAGAGGTATAGAATGCAGAATACAGTGCTCTGCATTATCGTGCAACAGTTTCAGCTAGATTTATAGGTAGAAAAGACTTTTAAAAGAGTAGGGTGATTGTATCGTATGTTAGTAGATCCTCATCTGGGACCAGCAAACTACATTCCTACATTAATAATTGAAAGTGATGGTGGCTAAACTGAAAAACGCTGAATAAGGGACATTGGCATTATACCTGTTCAATAATCCACTCTGAGGTGATGATTTTCAGGACAGAGACAAAATCTGTGACATGACCCCACTGACATAGCGCCAACAAGCAGTCAGCACATTACTGCTTAGTACAACGCTCCTTACCATATTACTACAGAGAGCAAATCATGAAGCTCCATCTCCACTCATGAATTGGGCTCATGAATGCACCAGCTCAAGCACTGATCAAAGATAATCAATGCTACCGCACGGGGAGCTGTCTTGTGATTACATCTTGTGGTGGAAGTCATTTCACAGGTCTTGACCACTTCATGGAATTACAAGACTAAACATGGGCAAGAGCAGGCCCCACTTCCTTTTGTGAAATGCTTCTGGATGTCTTGATGAATTAAATGAGGGGGAAGAGAGAGGTCTTCTCCTTCAGGTGCCAAAGAACTTTCAGAGAAGCAGCAGTGGGAGAAGGAAGCAATGGAGGAAACCTGGAGTCAAGCAGCTAACCATGAACGAAGAGCCACAATATATTGAATGACCTCAGACTCATTGTCAAGGCCCCTGAATATATCACCAAAACCAATCTCTCAAAAGCACCATCAGCGGATTCATGCACACTTTTAATCATCAACAATCTCTTCTAGTCATGACTTAAAGCTTTAGCGACAAAGAATGCTGAATGCGTGGAAAATACGTGCTGAAAAGGTCTTTGAATCCATTGTAGTTATTTTTATAGAAATATCTGAAATGACGTGGAGCTCAAAAATGAAAGATTTTACATGATATAATGTGAAAGTATCTGTTACATAATAAGAGTGTCTTGTGATATTGAGAGGTAAATGTTCTTCCAATTTCTAAATGTAAACTAGTAGTAGAATTTGGGCATATGCAGATCTGCCATCATATCAACATCGTACATTCTATTAGGTTATATTATAGGTTATATCTAATAATAAAAATCATTCATCTTTGTATTACACCAATCTTCTTCATTACGAATTCCTCCATCTGCATTTATAATAAAAATTAAGTAAATATATCACACTGTATTTACGCAGCCGTAACATTGTGGACTCTCATTGTTAAACAACACAATTTCCTTGAAAGTAATCAGTTACAGAGATTACACGGCCTGTGTGAAACCGCAACAGGAGAAAATTGCAAGAAATCTAATCTTAAAACAACAAATCACTTGGGGCATATATATACAGCTTAAGTCTTTTGTTCAAGGCGATGGTTTTTATTAGAAAAGATACATCTATGGTTTGGTTTTTTACCAATGCCAGATTCAGCGAGGTCTGAAAATCGACTAGTGGAGAGGTAACTAAAAAGTATCACTAAAGTGTTTGCTTGTAAAACAGCAATGAATATCTGCTACCAGAGGTAGGGGAAAATATATTAAAAAGAGAGGGTAGGGATTTTAATAATGAGAAAACAAAAATGTAGAAGGAGGGATCCAAAGGACGGAGAAAGGAGCACAGGGAGAGTAGGTTTACCCAAAGTGGGGAAATACATGTTCACACATCGGGCTGTAGACAACCCAGGCAGAATATCTAATTTGCAACTGGCCTCATCCTGGCTGCGGAGACTGCTGAGCATAGACAGACCGGTGAGGGAATGGGAAGGGGAGGTGAAATTAGTTAAGAATGAGGGGTAGACCATTTAGGACTGAGATGAGGAAAGACCTTTTCAGCCAGAGAGTTGTGAATCAGGAGGCAGTGGAGACCAATTCACTGGATATATTCAAGAGATAGTTAGATTTAACTATGAAGGCTGACGGAATCAATGGATACGGGGAGAAAGCAGGAACAGGGTACTGATTCTGGATGATCGGCCATGATCATATTGAATGGCGGTGCTGGCGCAAAGGGCTGAATGGCCTGCTCCTGCACCTATTTTCTATGTTCCTATGAAATAGAATGGATCCAAAAGGTCAGCATGGCCACTGTGCACAGAGCATGGGTGTACTGCAAAACAACTTTCACGAATATGTTTGGTCTCATTGGTGCAAAGGGGGCCATATGAAGAGCAGTGAATGCAGTCAACTATCTCTCTGCTCCACAAATGCTGCTTGACCTTCTGTTTCTCCAGCAGAATGTTTTTTTGCTTTCTTGAGTTTCCGTTTAAGGGCTATTATTGGCATGGAGTAGAAATAAGTTTTTGTTTCAGCTACTTGTGTGGTATTTGAGCTGGAACAATACTCTGGTAGGGACAAAACAACTAATTCGATTGGGCCAGAGCCAGTGTTCCACACTGTTGATCAAAAGGCATGAGTTTGAACTCCACTATGGCTAATGGAAATTTAAATTACAGTAATTAGATAAAACCAGAATTACAGTAAGTCTCAATAATAGCAATGCTGAAACAACTGTATAGGGCGGCACAATGGCTCAGTTGGGAGAACTGCCGCCTCACAGTGCTAGAGGCCGGGATTCAATCCTGACCTGGGTGTTGCCTGTGTGAAGTTTGCATGTCCTCACTGTGACCGCATGGGTTTCCTCTGGGTGCTCCTGTTTCCACCCACATCCCAAAGATGTGAGGGTTTGTAGGTTAATTGGCGTCTGTAATAAAAACAATATGCCCCTGGTGTGTAGGGAGTGGATGAGAAAGTGGGATAACATCGAGACAGTGTGAATGGTCAGCATAGACTGGGTGGGCCCTAGGGCCTATATCCATGTTGTACCTATAAAGCTAACCTAAACTGGATTGTCATGAAAATACCCATCTGGTTCAATGATGCCTTCAGGGAAGGAAAGATGCAGTCTTTCACCAGCCTGCAACTACCTCTCAGTTTAGGGCCATTGGACATTGGCAATAATTTCTGGCATTTCCAGCAATCTCCTCCAAATAAATTATTCCTCACCTTGACAATCATAAAACTCCATGTACATAAACGGATATCACAATTTCACCCTCCTAGACAGTAGTGAAATAATATCTATATACTCTAATAAAATACTTTATGCCCAAATAAAATATGCTTACTTTTACAAAATGCTAAAGGATATTATGAAGTACCCAAGGATAATCTGTGTACAGTGACTAGAAGTTAGATGGATAAAAAAAATCCAAGGAGGCAAACTAAACGGTCTTCTTTATCAATGAATCAATAATTTGCATGCACTATGCCGTGGATTATATTTGGCAATTCGTTATTTCTGTTGTGTGAAAAATTATGATTATTTGGCTAGCATATGTGACTAATTTGTGCATCATTTTTGTTTATCTACTTCAACTATTTCTTACACAAAGCAAAATGAAATCTGAATAAGGGTTCCAACCCAAAACATCGCCAATCTATTCCTGCCGCAGATGTTGGCTGACCTGCTGAATTACTCCAGCACTTTGTGTTTTACTCAAGCTTCCAGCATCTGCAATTCTCTGTCTCCCTCCTTTATAGCTATGTTTAAAGTATGTTTTATTTTCTAAGATTAACAACGTACGTAAAAGTGCAACGTCTTGCTTTCCCTGAGGCAAGGTATAACGAAAAATGAGGGTGTGATTTTTCTGTATTTGTCACTTGACTGCAAGTTGCCCAATTAATGGGAAACAAACCATTAAATGCTGGAGTAACTTAGCGGGTCAGGTAGCATCTCTGGAGGACATGGATAAGTGGCATTTCAGGTAAGGACCTTTCTTCAGATTCATGGATAGGTGATGTTTTGGGCTGGGACTAATTCTTCATTTATGAATAGGTGATATTTGGGTCAGGACCATTCTTCAGACTGAATAGTCCCAACTAAAAACATCACTTATCCAAGTTGTCGAAAGATGTTCCCTGACCCACTGATTTACTCCAACTTTGGCGGAAAAAACAGGAGGGCAGACTATTATCTGAATGGTGGCCGATTAGGAAAAGAGGAGATGCAACGAGACCTGGGTGTCATGGTACACCAGTCATTGAAAGTAGGCATGCAGGTGCAGCAGGCTGTGAAGAAAGCGAATGGTATGTTGGCATTCATAGCAAAACGATTTGAGTACAAGAGCAGGGAGGTTCTACTGCAGTTGTACAGGGCCTTGGTGATCAGTTGGATGATCAGCCATGATCATATTGAATGGCGGTGCAGGCACGAAGGGCCGAATGGCCTACTCCTGCATCTATTTTCTATGATTCTATGATTCTCTAACACTTTGTTTTTTCTGTAAACCAGCAACTGCAGTTCCTTGTGTCTCCAGGTTAACATTACACCTGGTTGCGGATACATGGTGGCAGTTACGCCATCTGGGAATGGCAATGTGGCAACTTCACTTCATAATTAGAATTGACAACTCTCACTGCAGCATACATATATTTTGCTCAGAAGATTTCAATGTTAGCTTTTCAGCCCAGGGGTGGAAGATTGCAACCTTCACATGGTCCACCCTGTTTCGACTAATGCAATCATCTCGACGTGCACAAACGGAAGATCAAATAGAACAAGTTGTCCAACAACGTTTGGCTGTATACGCCACACGAAAGAAGAAGAAGATTTCAGCCCAAAGCAATGCTAATTATGATTGAAATGATGCAGTAACTCAGCGGGTGGGGCAGCATCTGGGGAGGGAATGGACAGGCGACGTTTCGGGTCAGGACCTTTCTGGCTACTTTGAGATATCTATTAATATAGGTAAGTTGTAAACTCTAAAATATTATGGGCTATTGGAAGAAAGCAGCAATATGACATTGAGGTAAAATATCAGTCATTATCATTTTGAATGTCAGCACTAGCTCAAAGGGTCAAATGATTATCTTTATTCACATTGTCTAAGTTTCTGTGCTTCTAAAATTGCAATGCCTATACTACATTTTAATTTTTAAAAGCATGTACCCCTCATTTGTGCTCAAACATTCATATAGTTATGTTAATCTGTTTGTAGGTAGGAGGTGCCGTCCTGTATGGCTGCCTGTCCTGCATTGTCCGTTTTTTTCACTTTAAAAATGTTTTAGTACGTTAAAAGTGTGTTAGTTGGGGGTCTAATCTTTTTAAGGGCGGGGGGGGGGCGGGAAGGGGGAAACTGCTCTTCAAGTCCCTACGTGGTCGGAGAGGCTACTTTCCTCCGAGCAGCACCTTCAACCCGTCCTCGTGGCCTACCAGCGGGGCCTGGAATGGCATTTCCTGAGGGGGGCCTGACCAGAACCTCGGTTTCGGCAACGGCACAGCGCTGGAGCACTATCACGGAGCCCGGGTCGCCGCACCAGAACTCCGGTATGCTGGGATCTGCCGATTGAACATCGCGGTGTGTGGAGCAGACAGCCGTGGGCGGCGGTGCTGAACTTTACATCGGGAGCCTGGGATCTTTCGCTGAGATCGCCAGTGGTGGAGCTCCGTCCAGTGCGGCCTGTCGGATTCTGAAGCTGTGGTCTCCGGTAAGGAAGCGGCCATTCCAGGCATCCCAGCCGTTGAGAGGATACTCGCGACGTCGGAACACCATCAACCGGCGAGAGGGCCTGGAACATCGGGCCGCCATAGCGGCAACTGTGGAGGCCTCAATAGGCCCGACCATGGGTGGACCAGAGGATGGGGACTGGACTTTGTGCCTTCCCCCACAGTGGGAACCATTGTGGGGGGATATTTTTATGTTTTAATGTTAAATTTCTTCTTTATGTTATGTTGTTTTTTTTATTAGTGTGCTGCAAGGACGTCTGAATTTCCCCTGAAAAGGGGATTAATAAAGTATTTATTATTATTAATTATTTTATTTGATGTATCTCAAAGCAGTTTAATTATTTATTGCACTCTAGAAACACAGAAATGTAGGCAATTGACTGTATGTGGGTCGACCCAGGCAATTCGTATAATGAATACGTATGGTGCATTTTGTTAGGGTGCAATATTGAATCAATAATTTTACTTCGGAGTCTCGTGAGTGACTACGTGAAGACCCCACCAGCATGCATGTGCGACATATCGTCGAACGCATTGCGGAAGCGACAGTCGGGAGGGATTACGTGCCCTCCGCTCCCAAACTCTCTATTATAAAGGTCAACTGGTATATAAAGTTCTCTCTTATCTTACTATGTTAGTTAACTTTGGTATCTGTGATTTCACACCACTGCTTTGAAGAATGCCGCGCATGCGTGCTGGCGGGGTCTTCACATAATCCCTCATCATAACTCCTCATAAAATAAAAATCAAACTTCAAACACTTCAAAGCTTCAAACACTTCAAAACTTCTAAGATTAGACACTGTCCCTGTTGCTCAGAAGGGTAAGGAAAAGAAGAGGAGGGCATTAGTAATAGGGGACTCTATAGTTAGGGGGTCAGATTGGCGATTCTGTGGATGCAGTCCGGAGACCCGGATGGTAGTTTGACTTCCTGGTACCAGGGTCCGGGATGTGTCTGAACATGTCCAAGATATCCTGAAAAGGGAGGGAGAGGAGCATGAGGTTGTGGTACATATTGGTACCAATGACATAGGTAAAAAAAGAAAAGAGATCCTGAAAGGAGAATTTAGGGAGTTAGGAAGAGAGTTAAGGAAAAGAACCGCAAACAAAAGAATCTCAGGATTACTTCCTGTACCACGCGACAGTGAGAGTAGGAATGGAGCAAGGTGGAGAATAAATGCCTGGCTGAAGGACTGGTGCAGAGGGCAGTGATTAAAGTTTCTGGATCAATGGAACCTCTTTTGGGGAAGGAGTGACCTGTACAAAAGGGACGGGTTGCACTTGAACCCGAGGGGACCAGTATCCTGGCAGGGAAATTTGCAAAGGCTACCGGGGGGACTTTAAACTAGAACGGTTGGGGGGGGACACAAATAGAGAAAGCCAGTAGACAGGGTCTGAGGCAGGAGGCAGAGAAGGGAAGCACCCAGACCCAACATGTAGGGGGGAAAGAAGAAAAAAATAATAAACAGAGAATAAGAGGTGGTGGGTTTCCAGGGCAAAAATCAAAATGGACCACTTGTCAACATCATTGCATAAGGACTAAGAGTGTTGTAAAAACAAGCCTGAAGGCTTTGTGTCTCAATGCAAGGAGCATCCGTAATAAGGTGACCGAGTTGAATGTGCAGATAGCTATTAATGACTATGCTATAGTTGGGATCACGGAGACATGACTCCAGGGGGACCAAGGCTGGGAACTGAACCTCCAGGGATATTCAATATTCAGGAGGGATAGACAGAAAGGAAAGGGAGGTGGGGTAGCGTTGCTGGTGAGAGAGGAGATTAATGCAATAGAAAGGAAGGACAGTAGCTTGGAGGATGTGGAATCGATATGGGTAGAGCTGCGAAACTCTAAGGGGCAGAAAACGCTAGTGGGAGTCGTGTACAGGCCACCTAACAGTAGTAGTGGAGTTGGGGGTGGCATCAAACAGGAAATTAGAAATGCATGCAACAAGGGTAAAACAGTTATAATGGGTGACTTCAATCTACATATAGATTGGGTGAATCAAATGGGCAGGGGTGCTGAGAAGAGGATTTCTTGGAATGTATGCGGGATAGTTTTCTAAACCAACATGTAGAGGAACCAACGAGAGAGCAGGCTATTCTAGACTGGGTATTGAGTAATGAGGAAGGGTTAATTAGCAGTCTTGTTGTGCGGGGGCCCCTTGGGCAAGAGTGACCATAATATGGTTGAGTTCTTCATTAGGATGGAGAGTGACTTAATTAAGTTAGAAACAAAGGTTCTGAACTTAAACAAAGGTAACTTTGAAGGTATGAGAAGTGAATTGGCCAAGATGGACTGGCAGGTGATTCTTAAAGGGTTGACAGTGGATGTGCAATGGAAGGTATTTAAAGACTGCATGGGTGAATTACAACAATTGTTCATCTCAGTTTGGCAAAAGAATAAATCAGGGCAGGTAGTCCATCCATGGATAACAAGGGAAATCAGGGATAGTATAAAAACAAAAGATGAAGCATACAAATTAGCCAGAAAAAGCAGCCTACCGGAGGACTGGGAGAATTTCAGAGTTCAGCAGAGGAGGACAAAGGGCTTAATTGGAAAAGGGAAAATAGATTATGAAAGAAAACTGGCTGGGAACATAAAAACTGACTGCAAAAGTTTTTATACATATGTGAAGAGAAAGAGATTAGTTAAAACAAATGTAGGTCCCTTGCAGTCAGAAACAGGTGAATTGATCATGGGGAACAAGGACATGGCAGACCAATTGAATAACTACTTTGGTTCTGTCTTCACTAAGGAAGACATAAATAATCTGCCGGAAATAGCAGGGGACCGGCGATCAAATAAGGTGGAAGAACTGCGTGAAATCCAAGTTAGCCGAGAAGTGGTGTTGGATAAATTGAATGGATTAAAGGCCGATAAATCCCCCAAGCCCAGATAGTCTGCATCCCAGAGTACTCAAGGAAGTAGCTACAGAAATAATGGATGCATTAGTGACAATTTTTCAAAACGCCTTAGATTCTGGAGTAGTTCCTGAGGATTGGAGGGTAGCTAATGTAACTCCACTTTTTAAAAAAGGGAGAGAGAAAACGGGGAATTACAGACCATTTAGTCTAACATCGGTAGTGGGGAAACTGCTAGAGTCAGTTATTGAAGATGGGATAGCAGCACATTTGGAAAGTGGTGAAATCATTGGGCAAAGTCAGCATGGATTTACGAAAGGTAAATTGTGTCTGACGAATCTTATAGAATTTTTCAAGGATGTAACTAGCAGAGTTGATAAGGGAGAACCAGTGGATGTGTTATATCTAGACTTTCAGAAGGCTTTCGACAAGGTCCCACATAAGAGATTAGTATACAAACTTAAAGCACACGGTATTGGGGGTTCAGTATTGATGTGGATAGAGAACTGGCTGGCAGACAGGAAGCAAAGGGTAGGAGGAAACGGGTCCTTTTCAGAATGGCAGGCAGTGACTAGTGGGGTACCACAAGGCTCAGTGCTGGAACCCCAGCTATATTAGTGATATATATACAATATATATATATATTAATGATTTGGATGAGGGAATTGAATGCAACATCTCCAAGTTTGCAGATGACACCAAGCTGGGGGGTAGTGTTAGGTGTGAGGAGGATGTTAGGAGGCTGCAAGGTGACTTGGATAGGCTGGGTGAGTGGGCAAGTGCATGGCAGATGCAGTATAATGTGGATAAATATGAAGTTATCCACTTTGGTGGCAAAAACAGGTGGGTAGACTATTATCTGAATGGTGGCAAATTAGGAAAAGGGGAGATGCAACGAGACCTGGGTGTCATGGTACACCAATCATTGAAAGTAGGCATGCAGGTGCAGTAGGCAGTGAAGAAAGAAAATGGTATGTTAGCATTCATAGCGAAAGGATTTAAGTATAGGAGCAGGGAGGTTTTACTGCAGTTGTACAGGGTTTTGGTGAGACACACCTGGAGAATTTCATACAGTTTTGGTCTCCAAATCTGAGAAAAGACATTCTTGCCATAGAGGGGGTACAGAGAAGGTTCACCAGACTGATTCCTGGGATGTCAGGACTTTCATATGAGGAAAGACTGGATAGACTCGCCTTGTACTCGCTAGAATTTGGAAGACTGAGGGGAGATTTTATAGAAACTTACAAAATTCTTAAGGGGTTGGATAGGCTAGATGCAGGAAGATTGTTCCCGATGTTGGGGAGGTCCAGAACAAGGGGTCACAGTCTAAGGATAAGGGGGAATTCTTTTAGGACCGAGATGAGGAAAACATTTTTCACACAGAGAGTGGTGAGTCTCTGGAATTATCTGCCACAGAAGGTAGTTGAGACCAGTTCTTTGGCTACATTTAAGAGGGAGTTAGATGTGTCCCTTGTGGCTAAAGGGATCAGGAGGTATGGAGAGAAGGCAGGTACAGGATCCTGAGTTGGATGATCAGCCATGATCATATTGAATGGCGGTGCAGGCTCAAAGGCCCGAATGGCCTACTCCTGCACCTATTTTCTATGTTTCTATGTTTCTAAGTGATAGCATGACATACAGTGATAGTTAGGAATGACACATTAAACGTTAAACAAGATAGACTGAAAATGCTGGAGTAACTCAGTGAAACAGGCTGCATCTCTGGAGAAATAGGATAGTTGACTTTTCGGATCGAGACCCTTCTTCAGACCTTCTCAACCCATTTTGGTACACGTCTCAACCCAAAATATCATTATTCCTTTTCTGTAGATGCTGCCTGACCCGCTGAGGTACTCCAGCATTTTGTGTCTATCTTCTGAGTAAACCAGCTCCTTCCTACTAGGAACTACTCTCCATAGATATGTATGAAAAAGCAAAATTCCTTATTCAATTTCAATCAATTATAGTAGTTATATGTACAAATATATTGCTTAAGTATTTACTTTTTAAGGGATTGAATGACTACCAAAGATATTTGCTAATTCTCATTTGAAATGGCAGCTTTGTGAGACCGAGATAGGATTTCACTGGCTGTCAAACACATCCTAGGAGCAGGGCATGAAATTTGTGCTTGGATAGACTTGTTCCATTAAAAAACAACCATTCAGAAAATTGCAACGACTGTGTGGGTGTAGCAGAGTCTTTTAAGTGATTTTTTTTTATGAGACAGTTCATCAATTTGTCTTTAGAGGGAGTACTTCGACATTAACATCACACCGAAGTTCACCCATTTTTGCTGGGGTTTTTTCATTGCTGGGAGGCTGCAGATAAATACACTGGTGATCTCCCGGTTGCTAAACACTTGAATTCTGTCCTAGGTCTCCTCCATTGTCAGAGTGAGGCTAAACGGAAATTGGAGGAACAGCATCTCATATTTCGCTTGGGCAGCTTAGAGCCCAGTGGTATGAATTATGATTTCTCTCACTTCAGGTAGCCCCGGCATTCCCTCTCTCTCTCTCTCTATCCCTCCCCCACCTAAGTCGCACTAGCTTCTCGTTTTCACCTAACAAACAGTTAGCAACGGGCCTGTTTCCTTTATCATTGTTACTTTTTTACATTTGTTTCGTTCATTGTTCTTTATCTCTCTACATCATCACCTATATCTCTCGTTTCCCTTATCCCTAACCAGTCTGAAGAAGGGTCTCGACCCGAAATGTCACCCATTCCATCTCTCCAGAGATGCTGCCTGTCCCGCTGAGTTACTCCAGCATTTTGTGTCTATCTTCGATAAAAATACTGGAATGGCCAATGACCCCATGATCACCAGTGTCTTCTCGATCAAACAGTACATCAGGCACATAGAAAACAGGACACAGATGACCATCTCTAGAGCTACAGATATCCTGTGAACTGGTAAAGGGCTATGGTTCTATGATTCACATAGGAGCTGAGCCCAGAAATTCAAGCCTGGTCAGTTGTGATACATGCACTGGAATTGCAGCCACAATTACATGGCACATTTAGTGATATCCAGGATGAATCTCCAGGCAAAATGTGTACAGGTTTGAAGACAGCTATTTCACCTTGTCCATACAGGCTTTTACAGTCAAAACACCGACTCCACTGCACTGAATCACCTATTTCAAATACATTTTGTTTTCCCCTTCACCTGATTCTTACCTTCAACAGCTAAAAATATCTCTGCATTAGCATTCTAAATTAATTCACCGTCTCTGTTGTTCTCCTAACCTTGTAAACTTTAGGTCAAGTTTCTGTTATCATTCCACTCAACTTGGGTGCAAATCCATGGAATTTCATGAACAAAAATCTTATTACTGTTACAAATTGAATATTCCACTTAAATCAGAAGAACACAATTCTGATTAGCAGGTGATAAGATAATTGTTTCTAAAATCATTGTTTCTACAACATGGTTATCAGTAATGTACATTTCTTTTAAATTAGAAATGTTGGTTAATGGAAGGTGTGTGCTGAAAAAAAACTGTAGGTATGAATTCTAGACACTCTGCATCCTAATCTAATTCCTATGAATTGTATTATTTAACGTGGATGTGGCTTTGTTTCACACCTTCAGACTCTGACATGGGCATCTATGCAATATAAGGGGAAACTGTTCAAGCACAGGGGGAAATTAGCCAAATCCCAAGAAAATGTGCCAGATTGTGACAGACAATGTGGGTTCAGGCGTGGAGGAGGGGCAACTTATACTTTAGGTTTTAGGCGAAGACACAAAAGATTGTAGATGCTGGAATCTTAAACAAACACAAAGTGCTGGAGGAAGTCAATGGATCAGGCAGCATCTGGGATTTTAGCCGTGTCAAACAGAAGGAAAACAGACTGCCCCGGGCATCAATGGAGGGAACTGAGAATTGAAGGATATTCAAAAGATTAAACTATTGTTCATAGGCCTAGCTGGATAAATGTTACTGTGTCATCCAATTCAACATGATCTTATTTCCACAGTTCAAACAATTTTTCATTTTATCTTGACTTTTAGGTTTACCAAGTATAAAACCTAAATGGCAACCAACTCTACACACACATTTTGATGTTTGTAGGGCTCCTTATCACCTCTTGTGCCTTGCTGAAATGCAATAGGATATAAATTGGTCCTATGGTTATGTGTTACATGTGCACTTTGAACTCCAGTTCGGATATTCTATTGGTCAATGGAATCAGAATTCAAAAGTGCATTAACTACTCTATTGCACATTAGCACACACCTAGACAATGAATCTCTGCCGGACGAGTACACTAAAATTTGATTAATGGACTACTTCACATGAGGTGAAGAAAAATAAATGGCAAAGCTGGCAGGTGGCCCAGTGTCAGTGCTGTTGTAACGAGGACATTTATAGAAGTTAGATCTATACCAAATTTCACATTTTGGAGAAAGCACTGCACTTTGACATTTGTATCATCCACTGACAACTCAGAAGGTGCAGCGGTAGAGTTGGAGCCTAACAACACCAGAGACTGAGTTCAACCCTGACTACGCGTGTTGTCTGTACGGAGTTTGCACATTATCCCCGTGACGTGTGAGTTTTCCCCTGGAGCTCTGATTTCCTCCTACACTGCAAAAATGTACAGGTTAATTGACCGGTACAGATTGTAAATTGTCCCTTGTGTGTAGGATAGTGTACGGGGATCGCTGGTCAGCACGGACTCGGTGGGCCCGAAGTTTCCACACTGCATCTCTAAACTAAACCAACACAGAATGAGTCCAATGGTTTTTGCTGAAATGGTGTGTACAGTTCTACTCTAAGGCCCTATATTCATCCATCACACTCTGAGAGAAATAAAATGAGACGGTCGATTGTGCCAGCAAGAGATATCCCCAAGCAGCTGTTCCCCGTGACATCATCGATCTCAGTGAAATAAATTTCCTTGGTAACTCACGGAAGATCATCAGAACATTATTTCATGTATGGCTAATCCCAGGCTTCTCAGCACACACACACAAGGTCAGAGGCAGCAGCTCATCACAAGATAAGTGTGCATACATTTCCAGATACTTCAGATAAACCCAGTTCATTTCTGAAACAAAAATTTGAATTATTCAATGGTTTGGAGTAAATAGTCTGCAATGTAGGATCTTTTGTTCTAAAAATGAATCGGAAAAATAAACCTAAATGACTGAATTAAGAGAGTGGTCATTTATTTTGAAAAGTAGGAAGGGAAAGCAGTCTTTGAAGAAATCTTCAAGTTTGTCATGTCTATTTTACCTTATTAAAATATTAGATCCCTGCAGCATATGAAACCTCGAATGAAATGTCTGTTTAATGCATAATTATTGCTAAGAAGACGTGTCGTGTAACTATCAATACCTAGGAAGAACCATTGTAATAATTATGAAGTGAGCAGCTACCATACTATATGTCATTGGCGAAGAAAATCTTATAGATGGTTAGAAAGTTTTTCTTATAGTGTAATTGTGACAGAAACATTCACATCTTTCAAATACTCTATCACTAATATTAAGCAATGGCAGTTGGACCGGCTACACTGAGCTACTGTGACATACTGTGGAAGCTTGTTGGGTGTGGAATACCGGGATGGAGTCACTGGAGATATCGGGCGTGGCGAGCAAGAATCAGGGTGACCCAGGATAGACTGCAGGAGGTTGCTTCCGAGACACAAAGATGGCCAGTGAGGGGAAAGCGAGCGACTATGGTTTGTGGGCCAAGTCGGTCGCTGACTAGAGAGGGGTTCGGGAGCCGCTCCGGTAGAAAGAGCATGAGGGAATCCGGTCTTTGAACTTAATGAAATGGTGCCATACATGGCCGTTCCGGCATTATTATATGCAAAATTAATTTAATTATGTAATGTTTAATTACATATGTGACAATAAATATCCATTGAACATTGATCCTTGTGCAATATCAGTCCAGAACCAGGGGCCACAGTTTAAGAATAAAGGGTAAGCCATTTAGAACGGAGACGAGGAAACACTTTTTCTCACAGAGTGTTGTAAGTCTGAAATTCTCTGCCTCAGAGGGCGTTGGAGGCCGGTTCTCTGGATACTTTCAAGAAAGAGCTATATAGGGCTCTTAAAGATAGCAGAGTCAGGGGATATGGGGAGAAGGGAGGCACGGGGTACTGATTGGGGATGATCAGCCATGATCACATTGAATGGCAATGCTGGCTCGATGGGCCGAATGGCCTACTCCTGCACCTGTTGTCTAATATTCCACTAACAGATTTATGTTCAATAAAATAACTTAAAGAAGACACTAAGAATTAAAGCAGCTAATGGAATAATAAAGATAAAAGCCTGATTAAAAGTAAAAGCAAAATACCACTTTCTTATTGGTAAATACTTCCTTGGATATTTGGCTTCCTACAATAGCTTAATTAAGTGATCATTAATCTTGAGTGAGCATCATGCAATGCCAACAGTCTGTTCAATGAATGATGACAAGATGTTCTTACCAATGTCCACACTCTGCCAGCAGGGGTCACTAAATAGCAATGTTCCCCTCCCTACGAAGCTCCAAAGAAACCACATGAATCAGCCTTTGAATCAGGGATAAACCTGCAACCATCTTGATTTCCGTACCAAGCCGATCATTAGAGAAATCTGCAAAGTTACTATAGAAGTTATAACCACGTTATTACAATTTAGCTTACTGAAGATGTATTTACGTCTTCAGAGTTTATTTGATGCAGAATATCACAGAAGGAACTCTGAGGTTTGATACACAATCTACGTTAATTAGCTGGTATTGAAAGAGAACAAGTTGTGGATTTTCTCTCGATTAGTTTAGTTTGTTATTATTGTCACATGTACCGAGGACCTACACAGTGAATGGTAGTACTCAGGGGGAGTGTTGTGGAGCAGAGGGATCTAGGAGTGAAGCTGCATGAAGGTCGAGTGGCAGGTAGATCGGGTGGTCACAAAGGGTTTTGGCATGTTGGCCTTGATCAGTCAAAGTAGTGAGTATTGAAGTTGGGAGGTCATGTTGCCGTTGTATACAACGTTGGTGAGATCACATTTAGAGTATTATGTTCAGTTCTGGGCACCATGCTATAGGAAATATGTTGTCAAGCTCGAAAGGGTACAGAGAAGATTTATGAGGATGTTGCCAGGACTAGAGGGAGAGATTGAGCTATAGGGAAAGGTTAAGTAGACTGGAACTCTATTCCTTGGAGCGCAGGAGGGTGAGGGGTGATCTTATAGAGGTGTATAAAACCATGAGAGGAATAGATCGGGTAGATGCACAGTGTCTCTTGCCCAGAGTAGGTGAATCGAGGACCAGAGGACATAAGTTTAAGATGAAGGGGAAAAGAGTTAATAGGAATCTGAGGGTTAACTTTTTGGGTGGTGGGTGTATGGAACAAGCTGCCAGGGGAGGTAGTTGAGGCAGGGACTATCCTAACATTTAAGAAACAGTTAGATAAATACATGGATAAGACAGGTTTGGAGTGAACGTGGACAGGTGGGACTGGTGTAGCTGGGACATGTTGGACGGTGTGGCCAAGTTGGGATGAAGGGCCTGTTTCCACACTGTATCACTCTATGACTCTAACTAATTCCCCGGTGACTAACCTTGACTAGATGGTCTGAAAAAGGATCTCGACCCAAAATTTCACCCATTCCTTCTCTCCAGAGATGCTGCCTGTCCCGCTGAGTTACTCCAGCATTTTGGGTCTATTCCCGGTGACTTAGTTTTAGTTTAGATATAGGGCATGGAAACAGGCCCTTCGGCCCACTGAGTCCGCACCAACCAACGATCCCCGCATACTAGCAGTATCCTACACACACTAGGGACAATTTACAATTATTCCAAGCCAATTAACCAATAAACCTGTGCATCTTTGGAGTTTATTTGATGCTTGCATGCAGAACATCACACAAGGAACTCTGAGGTTTGATGCACAATCTGCTAGTTAGCTGGTATTGAAAGAGATGCAGTGAAAAGCTTTTGTAGCGTGCATCAACATGTACAACCAAGGGATGTAATTTGCCATAATGGGTGGTGCAGAAGGAGTGAGGCAAGTCTACCCACATCACCTTCTGGATGTCAGATGTGGTATTATTTTGCTACCAACAGTGTTGCAAGCTGCATCTTTTTATCCATGTTTTCTGAACTCCTCTCTCACGGCTGGTATGAACAATTTTTTTGTATTTATGCAAATGATGCGGATGGTAAATGTATAATGTTAATGTACTAATCCCAAAACACTTTTACAGCAAGATTATTAAAATATTAGATATAATACACGTGTCCCTGTGGCAGACAGCAGGAGGATGCCCTTGTAATTACGTCTCTATGGTTACCACAGACAAATTTGTCTCCATTCTTAAGGATTCTTCACTGCTAATCTTTAGAATTTCATCAGCGACACTGTCTACGACCAACCTGTTTGTTAGTTGGCATGTGACCTATTTGACTTTATATCATTAAAGTACAATTTTGATCCAAAGAGACTCTGTGGGATAGAATCAAAGCAGTTACATCAAAGAAAGTGTTGCTATTAAGATCATCAGAGAGTTTCTTCCAGCAGGCATTGACAATCTTCCTGTCTTTGACCAGTTCACTTCCATTCTTGGTTGTCAGTGAGGTGGGACCTTGGCTGCCTGGGTTCAAGATGGGTTCGGCAGCAAGAATAATCCGCACACATCATGGTCATCAGCAAGCTATGGGACCTACTGCACTCCTCACCTCACCATCTGTTCCTTAGCTCATAATATTTTGTTGAATCTCAGCCTTCAGCTGCCTGGAGAGCCGTTTAATTTTCCTCTTCCAGTGTCAAACAGGGCTGCTTCATTGCCCTAGTATTTTTATCCATTCTTCCTCACTGTAATGCTGTACTTCACTTGTAACGAGCTTCCCCCTGAAGTAGAACCTATCTGTAGACAAATGTTAACGTACTCAATCTACGTTACTTCCAACCCAGGAACAGTGTGTGAACCCAGTGTGAAAACTCACACATCCTGATTCAGCGACAGTTTCTTCCCAGCTATTATCAGACAACTGAACCAACCTACCACATCTAGAGAGCAGTCCTGAACTACTATCTATCTCATTGGGGGCTTTCTGATAATTTTTAATCAGACTTTACCGTTTTTATCTTGCACTAAACGTTATTCACGTTATTCCATATACATTGTGGATGGCTCGATTGTAATCACGTATTGTCTTTCCGCTGACTGGTTTATGCAACAAAAGCTTTTCACTGTACCTCAGTACATGTGACAATAAATTAAACTCAATAAACTAAAAGGTCACCCTAATCTCATTCGGTGCACAGCAGAGCGCAGACCATATTTGTGTCTGCATGTTTCGAAGACCAGTTCCAGATCATTATTGATTCTTCCACTGATGCATGCAAGAGAATGGGCCTTGTACTCAGCATCTGGAAAACAAAGGTCCTTGTCCTATCTGGCCTCATTTCATCAGGCCACCTTCCAACATTAAAGATTCGCAGCAAGACCCTGAAATGGTTGGAGAACTGTCCACCTCCCAGGACCTACCTTTCAGTGACATAGAGACTGATGGTGAAATTCTCTGCCTCTACAGTACACCTACAGAGCCCTTGATAATTTATAGACAAATATCACTAAACCTCAAGACCTCAGACCTAGTACAGAACTCATGGTCTATTAGATAGAACAGCCCATGCCCATCCATGCATTCCTTAGACTTGACACCTCAGAACAATGGATACGCCACTGATTCTGACTTTCACAAATGCATTGGTAGGTTAAGTAAACCAATGTCTATGTCGACTTTGAGGCCACCGTCCCATCATTGAGGCCTAGTTACACTCAGTTGGCTCCATCGGATGGGTCATGGATGAAGCAAATGATCTACAGATATTCTCAAAACCTCTTTGATAAAATGCACCATCTCAATGACCTCTGGGAACCCTTATCACATGGCCGCTCAAAATGGAGGAAAGTGCAATGGCGGGCATCAACAACTAGAGTCATAGAGTCATAGATTAATACAGTGTGGAAACAGGCCCTTCGGCCCAACTCGACCACACCAGCCAACAATGTCCCAGCTACCCTAGTCCCACTTGCCTGCGCTTGGTCCATAACCCTCCAAACTGGTCCTATCCATGTACCTGTCCAACTGTTTCTTAAATGATAGGATATTCCCAACCTCAACTACCTCCTCTGGCAGCTTGTTCCATACACCCACCCCCCTCTGTGTGAAAAGTTATCCTCGGATTCCTATTAAATATTTTCCCCTTCACCTTGAACCTATGTCCTCTGGTCCTCGATTCCCCTACTCTGGGTAAAATACTCTGTGCATCAACCCGATCTATTCATCTCATGATTTTGTATCCTCTGTAAGATCTCCCCTCATTCTGTTATGCTCCATGGAATAGAGATCCAACCTACTCAACCTCTCCCTATAGCTCACACCCTCTAGTCCTAGCAACATCCTCGTAAATCTATTCTGAACCCTTTAAAGCTTGACAATATCTTTCCTGTAACATGGTGCCCAGAACTGAACACAATATTCTAAATGCGGTCTCACCAACATCTTATACAACTGCAACATAACCTCCCAAGTTCTATACTCAATACTCTGACTGATGAAGAGCAAAGTGCCAAAGTAGACCTTCAGCCCCTGGCCCCTTGGGGGTCCCCCAGGTCTACAGGCGGTGGGTGGTACCCGGCAGACTCCCAATTCCGTTCATTTCATATGACCCTCTACACACTCCCATAGTCAGACATTGGCACCTAGTTCGTCTCACCTAATGTCTCTGGGCTGAAAGTCTAAAAGCCTTTCTGACCACCTTATCTACCTGCGACTCGACCTTCATGGAAGCACTTGTACTCCTAGATCCCTCTGCTCTACAACACTACCCAGAGACTTACCATTTACTTTGTAGGTCCTGCCCTTGTTCGATGTCCCAAAATGCAACATCTTACACTTCTCTGTATTAAATTCCATCAACCATTCCTCCGCCCACCTGGCCAATCGATCCAGATCCTGCTGCAATTGTTCACAATCATCTTCACTATCTGCAAAATCACTAACTTTTGTATCATCAGAAAACTTGCTAATCTTGCAGGAACGGGCCCAGTAACGGGCCCAGAACTGATCTTCTTCCAATCTCTCCACACACCAGATGCCTCCAGGCCTATCCAGGGGAGAGCCTGTGGACCTCATCAATCACCTGGAATCCACAGGACTAAAGTTGAACAAGTCACGTTTGATCCCAAAGGTAGACACAAAAAGCTGGAGAAACTCAGTGGGTCAGACAGCATCTCTGGAGAAAATTAATAGGTGACATTTCGGGTTGAGTCCCTTCTTCAGACTGAATTACTCTAGCTTAGTGTGTCTATCTTCGGTTTACACAGAAACATAGAAAATAGGTGCAGAAGTAGGCCATTCGGCCCTTCAAGCCTGCACTGCCATTCAATATGATCATGGCTGATCATCCAACTCAGTATCCCATACCTGCCTTCTCTCCATACCCCCTGATCCACTTTAGCCACAAGGGCCACATCTAGCTCCCTCTTAAATATAGCCAATGAACTGGCCTCAACTACCTTCTGTGGCAGAGAATTCCAGAGATTCACCACTCTCTGTGTGAAAAATGTTTTTCTCATCTCGGTCCTAAAAGACTTCCCCCTTATCCTTAAACCAGCATCTGCAGTTCCGTCCCCGAAGGACTGCACATGAAGTAGTAATACTGGCACCAAGGATCAGAATGGTAAAGACCTGATGTACCTCTTCTTCTATCCAGAATCAGAGGAGATGTGACCAATATGTTTGTGTGAAAGGCGATTTAGTTGTTGAAATTGGTCTGCACTTCAGACACCACTTTTTGATGTTTATTTTTAATTGTTCGACAAAGATCCTTCTGTAATCTTCAAATTACATTTCTGATTAAATTATGATCTATTTAAATCTGCTGGAGCAATCACATTTAAAAATGGTTCAACATTTAATACATTTTTATTCATTCCCAGGAGAATATGACTAATGGGGAAATAAATAATTAAAAATACAATGGGAGGCCTGTGTAAGGGAATAGTAAGATTGAACGAGAACTTACCAGTTCGAAGGTTGATCATTATTTCATGAGGAGTCGAAGTGAGGGATTTCGTGAAGAGCCCGCCGGCGCGCATGCTCGACATACTTCAAAGTAGCGGCGTGGAATCACAGAAACCAATCAAGAAATGACTTCACATAGTAAGAATGAAACGACTAAGATTACCAGCTGAAGGTGATTGAGGGTTGGGCGAGGAGGGCACGAAATCCCTCACTTCGACTCCTCATGAAATAATGATCAACCTTCGAACTGGTAAGTTCTCGTTCAATCTTACTATTTCATTTCGGAGTCACGTGAGTGACTTCGTGAAGACTTCAAAGCTTCTGTGATGACACGCCCTGGACCACGTCCATGCTGTCACACCACTACCAGGGATGGATGGGAGGAATAACTTGCTGACTAGTCCATACTGCAAAACAAAGCATATTTATTAACAACCAAATCAAAACCCCTCATTCGGGGACATCTCCACGTTCTTGCCCCGCATCTAGCACGGCTTCTGCGAACTGTAGAGGCGCAGCAACGGGCCGGTTGTAGAACCGCTGGAACACCGTCTCATTAGCCCATCCTGCTGTGGCGAGAATATGGTCCATGGGCACCTCCATGACCCTCGCCGCCGACGTCGATGCAGCCCTGGTGGAATGAGATTTGAACACATTAGTGTCGATACCTGACTTACCCAAGACGACTCGAAGCCACCTGGATATCGTCTGTGTTGTCACTCGATGGTGAGGTCTCTTATGAGTGACAAGCAGGTATCTCTCCATTCCTCTGATGCTTGCCGTCACCTTGACGTAGTAACGGATATGGGAGGCTAAGCATAGCCTAGCATCGGCGGGGTATGCCGGGAACTTCAGCTGCAGCCCTGTGCACCCAGGTCTGTGTTGCTTTAGTAGCTCGTCAACAAAGAAAACTACTTCTGTGGGGGTAGACATCATTCTGTCGACACGTAGTTTGTGGAGTGTCTGTACCCTCTGTGCTGAAGTCAGCGCTAGTAACATCACCAGCTTCATGGTGAGTTTGTCCAGCTGGAGCCCTTCCATGGGGGACCACGTCCTGAGCAGAGTTAAAACGTCCCTGACATCCCAGGTGATATTGTAACGTGGTGTAGGCGGATTCGTATTGAAAATACCCCGCATGAGCCTGGACACTAGCCTGTTGGATCCCACCTCAATATTGAGGTAGAATGATAGAGCGCTCCTGGCGCTGTTGATGGCACTGTAGCTTAAGTGTTCATCATGGTGCAACCCCGCGAGGAATTCCAGGACGTCGGTTATAGTCACGGCATCGTACGTGATGCGAGAGCGGCTGCAGAAGGCTTCCCACTTCCTGATGTGAGAGCGGTATCTTCGCCTTGTAGACTCTCGGCACGACGCCGCAATGGTATCCATGGTCCGGGTAGAAAGGCCGTATTGTTCTAAAGGCCGATTCAGAATCTGCAAGCCAACAAATTTAAATAGCCATGGCAGGGATGTGGCTCCCCTGAAACAGGGTGAGTAACTAATTCTGGGCTACCCTGCAAACGGACCCAAGGTTCACTGAGCGTGTCAAAGACCATCGGATACCACGGCTGTGTAGGCCAGTCGGGTATGATAAGGATGCCCTTGGCACCGTCCATCTGAATTTTACGTAATACCCGACTGATGAGGCAAAACGGGGGGAATGCATAGAAAAAGCAATTCCCCCAGTCTAGCGAGAATGCATCTAACGCTATAGCCCCAGGATCTGGTTCCCACGCGACGTAGGTTGGTACCTGATGGTTCAACCGGGACGCAAAAAGGTCAATGTCCGGTTTCCCAAATTTGGCTGTGATTTTTGCAAAAATTTCAGGATGTAACATCCATTCAATATTATCATTGAACTTGCGTGACCTGGCGTCCGCCACAATATTAAGCTCACCTGGCAAATAGGTAGCTGAAATCCAAATGTCTCTCTTGACACACCAGAGCCAAATTGAATTAGCCAATTTATCACATGAAACTGACCTGGTACCGCCCATGTGGTTTAAATATGCCACCGCTGTGGTATTGTCTATTTGGAGCCGGACATGTGCTCCAATGATCTTGGAACAATATGCACGAAGTCCGTGAAACGCTGCAAGCAGCTCCAAATAGCTGATCCCTTGTGATACCAACATCGTATTCTCAAGGGTATCCCATCGGCCCCCACAACTAGAGAATTGATTCGTAGCTCCCCAGCCATCAGAGCTCGCATCAGTTTGTAAGTATATCATCGGTTTCGCCTCAATAATAGTTTTGAACGATTTACTAATGTGGCAAACCCACCATCGTAATTCATCCAATGCTGCAGGCGGCAGCCGCATTGATCGATCATAATGACCAGCATGCCGTCGCAACGCAGCGATCTTGGCTCTCTGCAAGTTTTGATAATGCAGAGGTCCATACCGGGCTGCCGGAAACAAAGCCACAATCTTGCCAATGACAGTAGCTGTGTGACGAATCGATGGTATACGAGTATTAATCAAGTCTGTACACACCTGTGTTACCTCCTCAATTTTGTTAATTGGTATGGTGACTCTCATGCTAATGGAATTCACCTGGAACCCCAGATAATTAATTACCTGGGTGGGGCAGAACTTAGATTTTTCTGGATGAACAATGAACCCAAGCTGTTGGAACAAATTGACCGCAGCTGCAACCCCTTGTTGTGCTAATTCCAAGGTGTGGCCGACAATTAAAATATCATCTAAATAGGCCATAACAATATGATGTCTTTGTCTTAAATAAGCCATAATTGGCTTCACCAATTTAGTAAATAAGCGAGGGGCTGTGGTGAGCCCATTAGGCAACGCCCTATATTGCCACAGCTGATCCATCCAGATAAATTTTAAGAACCTTCTGTAATATTTTTTCATAGGTACGGTATAGTACGCATCCTGTAAATCAATGCATGCCATAAAGCACCCTTGTGAAATCAATGATTTGGCCGTTTCAAACGTGTCCATTTTAAAATGAGTATATGTTACAAAGTTATTCAGAGTGGTTAGATCAATAATGACTCTACAGCCTCCATCCTTCTTAGGTCTAGTAAAAATATTGGAAACAAATTCAACGGGCTCATGAACCGTTCTCTCTATGACCCCTTTCTGTTCCAACCTTAAAATTTCCTTATAGCCTACTGACTGTTCCGCAGCCGTTAGTTTGAAAGTACGACCCGGTCTATGCTGAGGTGGAGGGATGTCCCCATTAATAAACTCAATACTATGGCCCTGAATATTCCGTAACACATACTCATCGCTGGTAATGTCACCCCATGCACCCGCAAACAACCGCAAACGCCCACCAACATGTGGAGTTAAACAAAGAGAAAAAAGAGAACCAGATCGCCTCACCTCTGTGGTTACCGGCGGTCCCTGACACGAGTGGGTGGTCGTGGAGGTGCTGGGTTGGTTTGAGGTCGTGGCGTCCTCATTTTCCACCTCGGCTTCTGCCGAGCCTGTCCTAAAAAAGACCCCTGGGGTTGGGGTGGCTGATATCGGTTTGGAGCTGGAGGGTAATTCCTGGTGGAAGTGCTGACAGACCCTCGTGAACGGCCAAGTGGGGCTTTCGAGCTTGATGGCGTGGGGGCACTGTGAGAGCGCATGAGCCCCACGGTCTTGGCTTGTTCATCCAGCTCTCTGACCCTTTTGGAGAGGTCTTCGCCAAAGAGCTGACGGGGCGGCGGCGGCGGCGGTGGTTTGCACAACCCTGCAAACTTAGGGTTGAGCGCTGGGCGGATGCTGTTTTTCCGAAAGCCGTTTATTTCGTTTTGAGTAGCGCACAGAAGCGCCAGAGCATCCTCCTGGTCCAAATTAAGCTCCTCTCCGTCGACCGACCGCACAAAGGCAGTAATCCCGGCCATGAGGAGTTTCAGGATCCGCTGAATTTTCAGCTCCTGCTGACGGATAGCCGCACTGATGTTGCCCCATATTGGCGTATTGACCACAGGCACGTTGAGGGAATTGCAGTTTGATGGAGCCTTGTGGCGGCTCATGGCTTGTAGTAGGACTTCCTCCTGAAGCTGGTGATTATTTAGGAAGTCCACTGTGGCTGCCAACTTCGTATTGATGGGAAGCCCCAACGAATGAGGGGCTGCAAATTTGGTAGCCACATCGAGGAGGTCCTCCGCCGGTAATTCAGGCGGGGGTGGGATGGGGTCAACCACGGCCTCCTCGTCCTGCTGCTCCAGGCTGGTGTACGAAGCTGGTGATGAAGCCCTGTGCCTGTCGCTGCTGGATGCCTGTTGTTGTTGACCTTGTAGGAGAAGCTCCAGCAGCCGCTCCATCCGGTCAATACGCCCTTCACCCTGAACACTCAGGTGGTCGGAGTCCTCCGGCTCTGAAAATTGGCCGGGGCTCCTGTCATCGGCCCGCACCTCGTCGAGGCCCTGCCGGTGCCGGTAGTTGTCGTCGACAGCCGCCGAGGCGAAACTGCGCGATTCCTGCATGGGCGTGTTCAACCGCCTCCGTTTAGCGGGAGCGGAAGCCGTTGCCTCTATGGACAGATGCGGCATGGTGTCGGCACCAGCCGAAGCCTGGATACCTTGGGCCCGTGCAGGCTTGCCAGCTGCCCACATCGTGGACCTTGCCGACGCATGGTCTCGCCCACCCATCCATGGGGGGCTCGGCGACCGTGACGGGACCCCCAACTGACTCGTCCCGGCGTCGAAAGTTGGGGGGCTGGACCTCACAGCTGCCCCGGGTCCCGTCCTGGAACCTGACCGCTCCTTGGCGGCAGGCAGAGCCTTAGCCCCAACAGGGTTAGGCTGCTGGGCTCCTGCCCTTCCCCTTCTCAGAGGGCTGCGTGAAACGGGCCGTGCAGCCGCACGGACCCTTCTGCTCGAAGCCGTCAGCAAGCCTGCTGACGACCTGGCTGCCATGGCAGAGTCGTCCTGCTCTGGCGGCACACCACACTCCTCCTCGTCGGACTCCTCCGAGCTGTGGTGTGCGGGCGGGTCCGGACCTGAAAATACAGAGCTCACCGACATCTCCGCCCTCGTTCCGGTCTGCGTTGCAGGTACCCCCGACAACTCTCGCTCCGGAACTGCTGGCCGGCGACTTCTCCTCGAACTCCGGCCTCTCCCATCCATGTTCTTGCTGTGAAGCAAACACAACAAGAACCACCAACTTAAGGTAGCATACTTACCTGCGTGGTTCCCTTATGAAGGGCTGGCGAGGAGCTCGCTCCTCCGTCAGCCGTCGCAGCAACGCGATACGACGATATGTCGAGCATGCGCGCCGGCGGGCTCTTCACGAAGTCACTCACGTGACTCCGAAATGAAATTCAATTTACTTCTTGCAAACTTAAATTGTTATTGTCTTTTTGTTCTGCCAATGTAACAATAGAAATGGAAGAGTATTTTAACTATAATAAATGTCTTTGAATAAAGAAGCAAAATCAAAAATATCTTGATTTTATGGATTTTGTTCATAAATTGACCAACGGTTAGCATTCATTGTAACCATTTTATAAATAAAAATGTCAAATAATGCATTATTTCTAAATTATAATTGGTGAGATTTTTGCTGTAGAGTCATAGTGATACAGTGCGGACACAGGCCCTTCGGCCCAACCTGCCGACACCGGCAAATATGTCCAAGCTACATTAGTCCCACGTGCTAGCATTTGGTCCATATCCCTCCAAACTTGTCCTATCCATGCAACTGTCTAACTGTTTCTTAAACATTGGGATAGTCCCAGCCTCGACTACCTCCTCTAGCAGCTTGTTCCATACGCCCACCACCCTTTGTGTGAAAAAGTTACCTCTCAGATTCCTATTAAATCTTTTCCGCTTCACCTTGAACATGTCCTCTGGTCCTCGATTCCTCCACTCCGGGCAAGAGATTCTGTGTATCCTCCCAATTTATTCCTCTCATCATTTTCTACACCTCTATAAGATCACCCCTCATCTTTCTGCGCTCCAAGGAATAGAGAGCCAGCCTACTCAACCTCTCCCTATAGCTCAGATCCTCTACTCCTGGCAGCATCCTCATAAATCTTATCTGAATCCTTTCCTGTGGTGTACGTAAGTGTAATATCTATGTCACATTATGGATTTGAATTGTTGATTAACAGCCATGTTACATTAAGTGCCATGCTGTTATGTACACAGCACGCACCTCAAATGTGGAAGTATTGGAACATTGAGGCTTTCATTTTTTAAGATGCTCTACACTAAGTAGGCAAGCTATTGATGAAATTGAAATGATTATAGAACCTTCTGCAGAGTTGGCGGACTGCAAAAGAAATAACAAGAAGCTGCAATGCAAGCTGGAAGTTAAATGGCAAGGATACAGGTTACAATAGAAAACTGCGAAATAACAGGTAAAGGCAGTTTGGTAGACTATAATGATCAATTCACACTTCTCAGCAACAAAATCAATCAGTATTGTAACTGGATAACAAGGCAAATGACAACAATGAAGCCAGAATTAAAACAAAAACACAACCAATTTACAATTCAGTCCATCAACGCAAAACCAAGTGAGGAAATACCAAGCTGTTGATCCTGATTTGGACATAAAATTTTGGGCCGAATCACAGAAGGCTAAGAGTATAGATATTAAAGATTCTGAAACCAAAGCAAATCAAGGGAGTTAAAACAAATTCAAAATAACAGAATTTGTAGTCCCCCCTCGGTCATGACTGACCATGGCTGATGCATCCTAGTTGTTGGCTGCTTGCTCCAAACTTTGGCTGGAGCAGCGTCACTTGTGGCTGAAGAGACCAATGCGGGAGTGACAGTCTCTGTGGCAAAGGTCACATTTGTGTGTGGTCTCTGGCTTGTCTAAGCTGCTGTGCTCCTTTCTGCGTGCCCGCTTGTCTGCCGCTGAGTTCAACAGTTTCTCTTCCCCCATTTGAGATGTTGGTTCAGGGTACCTCTCCACTTCGTGTGGTCGGCTGCAAGGCTCTCCCAGGACTCCACATCGATGTCAAGCGCCTTCATATCTCTCTTGAAGACATCCTTGTAACGGCCGATGGTTCTCCTCCCAGATGTCAGCTCTCCATAGACGATGTCTTTTGGAATATGGCCATCCTCCATGCGGTGGACATGGCATAGCCACCGCAGTCTGCGCTGCCTGAGTAGAGTGTACATACTGGGAAGGCCAGCGCGTGACAGGATCTTGGCGTTGGACACTGTCTTGCCAGGATATGCCCAGGATACGGCGGATGGGTGGAAGATGTTGAGTCTTCTCTCCTGCCTGGCATATGTAGTTCATGTCTCACTGCTGTACAGCAGCGTGCTGATGACACAGGCGTTGTAGACTGCTATCTTTGTCTTCGCTGTCAGCTTTGGGTTGGTCCACACTAGAGTTGTGAGGCGAGCGAGAGTTGTAGTTGCCTTCCCGATCCTCATCAATCTCTGTGTCCAAGGAGAGGTTGTCGGTGATGGTCGAGCAGAGGTACATGAACTGATGCACGGCATTGAGTTTGTAGTCATCGATGGAGATGACAAGCGGCACCTCTGTATCCTGCCACAAGGACTTCGGGCTGATGGTCAGCCCGAAGTCCTTGCATGCCCGATAGAAGTGGTCCATCAGTGACTGTAGTTTCTGCTGGGTGTGGGACACAACTGTGGCATCGTCGGCAAACCACATGTCTCTGATGAGAGCTTCACGTACTTTTGTCTTTGCTCTGAGGCGGGTGAGGTTGAAGAGCGTGCCAACTGATCTAGTACGCAGGTTGATCCCCTCTGTTGCAGTGCCGAAGGCATGTTTCAGGAGCAGAGCAAAGAAAATCCCAAAGAGTGTGGGAGGGAGGACGCAGCCTTGTTCGACGCCACTGTGGATGTCGAAGGGCTCAGAGAAGCTGCCATTGAACAGCACTGTCCATTTTGTGTTGATGTGGAAGGATTCTATCATGCTCTGCAGTTTTGGTTGGCAGCCGATCTTTGGCAGAGCCTTAAATAGGCCATCTCTGCTGACAAGGTCGAACGCCTTGGTTAGGTCAATGACAGCAACATACAGCGGCATCCACTGTTCTCTGCACTTCTCCTGGAGCTAGCGAATGGAGAAGACCATGTCCACTGTTGACCTTCCAGCTCGGAAACCGCACTGTGACTCTGGGTAGACATGTTCTGCCATCTTCTGCAGGTGGATCAAGATGACCCGAGCAAAGACCTTGCCAGCGATGTTGAGGAGGGAGATGCCTCTGTAGTTGTTACAGTCGCTTTTCTCGCCCTTGTTCTTGTAGTGGGTAATGATCGTGGCATCCCTCATGTCCTGCGGGACAACTCCTTCTTGCCAGCACTGGCCGAGGACTTCATACAAAGAAGCAGTAAGGTAGTCTTGCAAAGCTTGATCAGGTCAGGGGGAATCCCGTTGCTGCCTGGGGCCTTGCCTGAGGCCAGGCTGTCAATGGCCTCGCTGAGCTCTTCTACCATCGGCTCTGCGTCTAACTCATCCATGGTCGGCAGCACTCGATGGCATCAAGGGCTGAGGGGAACACAGTATTCTCTCTCGAGTAGAGGTCAGAGTAGTGTTCCACCTATCTCTCCATCTGCTGGCATTCGTCTGTGATTACTTCCCCAGTGGGGGATTTGAGGGGGGCTGTCTTACTCTGGACTGGTCCTAATGCCTTCTTAATGCCATCGTACATTCCCCTGACGTTCCCTGTTATGGCGGCCGTCTGGATGTCCTCACTAAGCTGTGTCCAGTAGTGATTGACGTAATGCCTGGCAGTCTGCTGAACCTTGCTCCTGGGAGCTCTGAGGATCTGCAGGTTCTTCTCGTTAGCTGACCACTTGTACTCGGCTAGGGCGGCACGCTTCGGGCGTTGATGATGGGAGTCATCTTGGTCGACGTCCTCAAACCAGTTGTGCGTCTTCGAAGTCTTCTTCCCAAAGCTAGCCAAGGCCAAGCATGGTGTCCTGCAGAATTTCCCACTTCTCTGTTGCAGAGTCTCCAGGACACAAGGTGCCAAGTTCTCTCTCAAAAGCCTCTGCAAACTGTTGCACGAGGTCTGAACGGGGCATCTTGCTGACATTGATGCGGAGGTTCCGATGCATCTTGGTCCGGTAAAACCTCTTTGGCTGCAGCCTGATCTTGCAACACACCAAGGAGTGAGCTGTGTCGCAGTCCGCACTCTGGTAGGAGCTTGTGTGGAGAACGTTCTTGATGGTGGCATGACTGACTAGGATCAGATCCAGTTGATGCCAATGCTTTGAGCGTGGGTGTCTCCAGGAAGATTTGGCTGGAAGTAGGAAGTTGGGGCTTTGTCCGGAAGTACGAGTTGGCGATGCACAGGTCATGGTAAGTGCACAGCTCAAGCAGTCGCTGTCCGTTCTTATTCATTTTGCCCACACCAAATTGCCCAGGGCAGGAAGACCACGATTCGTGGTCTGTGCCCATTCTGGTGTTGAAGTCGCCCAGGAAAACAAGTTCTTCTTTGCGGGGGTTGCTGCTAATGATGGATGCGAGGTTCTCATAGAACTTGTCCTTTGTGTCTGATGTGGAGGACAGTGTCGGGGCATACATGCTGACAAGAGTGACTGGGTCTGTGGTGGTGTTGAGGCAGAGAGTCAGGAATCGCCCTGAGCCATTACTGCCTTGTTCCACTATGTTCAGCATGCTGTCCCTTACTGCAAAGCCTACTCCATGCTCTCTGGGTTTGTCAGAGTCCTTCCCCTGCCAGTAAAATGTGTACTCCTCCTTCAGTGTGCCTGAGTCTGCCAGCCTTGTTTCCTGAAGGGTGGCTATGTCTATGTTGCGTCTCTTGAGCCCATCTTTTATGGCAGCTGTTTTCCCGCAATCGCTGATGTCCTGTAGGTTTTCAGAGAGGCCGGTCATCATTGTCCGGACATTCAAAGTTGCCAGTTTTAGAGCTGGTCTCTTTTGATGTGTTTTTGTTGGTAGGTGTGAAGGTTGCGATCTGCTGTTCGGATGGTTCCAAATCCCCTTGCACCCAGTGAGGAGAGCAGACCGTGGCGTGACAGCACCTTATTGGGTGGGGGCTGCCCAGCTTGAGGCAGGTGGTAGCCGTCCAGTGAGATCCGAAAATCCCTCCCACCATCGGGAGCAACCCCTGGCGCCTCGCTTCACGCCAATCTAGCGATAACTTATAACCAGTAACCGTTGCTCACCGTGTTGTGTCGACGCCGCAGATGAAGCTGGAGTGTCCTCTCCAGGTTGTAGATGTAGGTTTGCAGGTGATGTGTAATCGGATGCAAGCCTGGGCGATGTCATATGGAGGACAAGCCTGGGCGATGTCATATGGAGCCCATGCAGCACATTCCCCCCTCTCCACGTCGCTGATCAATCCAAGGAAAAGCAGGGCCGTAACAGTTTGGCACCAGCGCCGTCGCAGGAGCTGCAAGAGCGACGTTGGGGACAACGACGAACTGCCTTAGGGACTCCGACTCCGGATTTTCTTGAGGTTTACTGCTGGAGCCTTTCCCATGACTGGATATGGCCTCAAGGCAGTGGAAGTTTTAAATCAGAGTTTTCGCTCTCCTAGATGGACTGCCTTCCCAGGCTGACGAGCCCCATCTGCCAGAGAATAGGATTAAGGGAATAGATGACCAAGGGACTAATATTAACTCTATTTCCAGGACAAAATGGATCATAAACATAAATGAATAACCTCTCTCCAATTTACCTACAACCTTTTCACATCTTGTTTAAACAAAGGAAAATCAGGTTCAGCCAAACAGTATGTTCTGAAGTTTTCCCATGAATGGATGAATCAAAAATATATCGAAGGTATTAGAATAGCTTCTGTTGCTTAAATCATATCATGTACATAGAAAATATGGATGCTGGGTCAAAAGGTGTTTGCAAGAATGAGGTACATATTTTTAATGATTAGGAGTCACAAAAGCTATGGAGCAAAGACTTGCTTTGAATGAAGATGGATGTCAGATTAATTGAATAGCAAACAGAAATGAGGTGCTGCCCAGCCCATCACTTTTCCTAATGCAGTGCTCATCATTTACAAGCATAAGAATTAGAGAAATACCGCAGAGACTCAAGATTTCTACAGCATCTTTCTTAATCTTGAGCCATCACAAAGTGCTTCACAGTCAATAAAGCACTTTCTGAAATGTAGTCATCACTGAAATTGGTGCAAAGCAAAAATAGCTAATTTGTTCATATCAAGCTCCTCAAGTAGCAATGTGAGAATGATCAAACATATATTTCAATTTAGAGATGCTGGATGATGCCATGACAGTAGAGTTAATTCAGAAACAAGGTACTGCAGATGCTGGTTTATACCAAAGATAGACACAAAGTTCTAGAGTAACAGCGGGTCAGGCAGCATCTCTGGAGAAAAAGGATGGGCGATGATTCAGGTCGGGTCTGAAGAAGGGTCTCTACCCGAAATGTCACCCGTCTTTTTTCTCCAGAGATGCTACCTGACCCAATGAGTTATGTGAGCACTTTGTGTCTATCTTTAGTAGGGTTCATTCTCCGGCTTTTCTTCAGAATAGCGTGGGATTGTTTTAAGCACACAAGAATGCGGACAATCCTTTCAATAAAAGCCCCAAATTGGTAAATCCATTCATACCAAGTGGCATCCCTGCAAACATTGGCTGGTACTAAAGCTAAGATCTAATAATATCCAGAGTTTCCATTGGTTTATGTTGTTGGTTAACAGCCTCCAGATAGTGACATCTCCTCCTGTACTGCACATTGTGTTAGCCTAGATTCTTGTGCTATTTTCTGAGGCTGGATTTAAACCTACAACCTTGCTGACTTGACAATGAATGTTCCACCATCTAAAGCATTGGCATGATCATTAGGGCCATTCACAGACTCCAGGGTCATATGCAAAACACAAATGCACTAAATTACCCCACCCACATCAATGATTTTGCTTCTCTGTTTCTCCAAATGAAATCATCAATGCTGAGTAGAAATCTTTCCCTGGCTAGATTTTTAGGAGAAATAAATCACGATGAGATCATAAGTAAAATAATGAATTCTTGCCATGTGGGCTAAATACTAAGTCTCCTCACAGTTCCTCACAACATTTCAATCATGATTATATAGCTATGGATCTTTCCTGTGATACTAAATAAATCATATGGACCCAATATTATAACCAAAGGGTACTCAAGGTACTATTAGATTTGAGCATGAGTACTAATCAAAGTTTGCACAGCCACGTGGTATGACTGAATCTACAAATTTATGAGTGATAAGTTAAATGATGCAAAGCTTGAAGACGAGACTGTCATTTTAAAATAGGAAATAGAAAACAAAATATAAAAATATTTTAACGTAAATATTTTTTCAATAAATATGAATTAAATGCAATTGAAACCAGACTACTGAGTGGTACAAATTATGTATTTACAAATTACAGTATTTGCACAGTGAAATATTCTGTACTAAAAATCATTAAAAGCACATCTTAAAGTGAAGCCTGAATATTTATGGTGTAAAGAAAAATGCATACTGTTGAATATTTAAAGACTGGAAGTAATTTCAATTTTGCTCTCAGTTTAAGACAAATGACACCAGCAAATTGTAATTTTTGAGTTCTGCTACTTCCAGTTTCCAATTATTGATGGTCTACTGTGTTCCATGCATGGAATCTGAATAAATCCGCCTTCAAAATGTATAGTATCTTGTAAACAAATGAAATGTCCAGCAATCTTCTAAAAACACAGAAAACCATTTCTAATAAAAGTAATTACTTTAAATTTACAGATTAATGTGGATCAATGTAGAGATTTGAATATACTTCTATCAAATCCTTGGTAAATGCTTAGTTTAAACACCATTCACTTAGGGTGATATTGCCCCCTATGTTTCCCATAAATTCAGACCTGTGTTGAGGTATCTTGCCGTGTTCATTATGGACATAGAATTTGATGCTTTATCAAACCATCAGCGAAATCCGATAATTGTTTGTCATAACTACAAATTACACTTTGTAATTATTGTTTTGAAGTACACAGCTGACCCCTATCTCAATTATCTTCACTCCAAGTTCAGATCGACCCAAAGGCTTTCCCCGTCTCTTAACTGCTCCTGCTGCTTGAGGATGATCATCAGCAGAGAAGAAAAGATAAAGGGATCCAAGAGTGAGCTGAAGAATACAATGAATGCAGACACACCGCAGAAAGTGATTGTAGAATCACAAGAGAAACTACAGTTCAGAGGAGTCATTCAAAGGTGTAAAATAGTCCTTCACATACATCCTGGTCCACAAATACAAAATTACCCAAATCAAATGCAGTACAAACTCAATAAATGCATTCTGTCTAACTATGTGGCCAAGATAACCTTGTTATGTTGCTTGGATTAACAGCATCTAGAAAGTAAAGAGCCCGGCTCATATTTTGAATCTTTGCAAATGTTAAACAACATAGCACTTTGGTCTTTTTAATTTATAACCCAATGATAGAGAGGCTTTTCTCACAGGATGTGCTGACATATAAGTTGTTACACGACTATTGTTATCACTGGCAGAAATACACCCCCCTCTTTG